>OX155966.1:25817028-25968994 GCA_944548615.1 Micropterix aruncella | reverse complement strand
TTTCCCTCTACGTTGGTTGATGGGCAGGGAATGTAATATCAGCATAAAAGAAGCAGTGTATAAAAGTTAGTAATAATATATATAGCAACATCCAACACATTCGTCTGCAATTTTACCGCCTCGGGAGTTATCCCGGAAGAATGTGGCATTTCACGCGACCATTTGTATGCATCTCAAATGCTGTGTAAAATGCTTTTGCCGGCTATTCTACTCCTCCGCAATCGTCGGCGCCGCCTGAACAAAGCAATCCTCTGCGGGACTATTGCCCGGGCCTCCGTGAAACTTTATGAGTGCAGCTGCTTCACTTTGCTCTACACTCATCGGATCCGTACGTGGGATGTTTTTAAACGCAATAAATATATTGTAATAAATTAACTCTAGAATAATAGGTTGATGATTCCTGCGTCAATTTAACAACTTTATTACAGGTACCGTCAACCGCAGCAACTTTGCCTACCGTTCGCAAGTTTGCCCGACATCAAAATCCTTAACACAAAGGTGTATATCTTTGTACCTCGTACATGGATAAACACTAAACTTTCACTGGGTGAATCTTAATTAGACGACTAGCAACAATGACAAGGTTGCAGGTTTGTTTAAGTTCACATTCTGCTGTCATAAGCCAAAAAAGTGTATGTGTGATGGAACAAATTTTAATGTGCTCCTATCTTTTGTGGTCCAGGCTGAAATACGTGTGGTAAGTACTTCATTGTGACATTAAAAGCTGTATAATATGGTCGTTTTTGTATATTAAAATATTAATTTAAAGCAATTTTTACTGCTAGGCAAAGTTGGTTGACAACATCGTTCAAACCTGTAGCAAAATGGCCTAGCAGTAAAAATTGCTTTGAATTCATATTTTATTAGCAATTGCTAATGAATATACAAAAAAGTCCATATTATACAACTTTTAATATAACAATGAAATTTTTTCCTTCATTAATTTTTGTTATGTAATAAGATTTTTTATTTTTATTTTACTATTGGCACCTAAATTTTTACACTTCCACGAGGGTTGGCTGTAAGAGGTTGTATTTTAGGCAATAAGTCCTCCTGTTGTATGTTTTTTTTTCCTATAATGTGCAATAAAGAATTTATATCTATTCATCTCTCTATCTATTATTTACAAAGAAATATATTAGATGAGGCAATTTAGGTATCTATCTACTATAATGTTATTAATATATAGGGCTTTCCAATAAGGGCGGCTCGATGTTAACAAGACTGTTAACAGCCTGTGCCGGCTAAGTATATTGTTTAGGCGGCGTCTGTCAAATCTGTTTAATATTCAGTCATTAATGCCTAATCATCATGGCAAGTCACACGGTTGAGTATCACGTTTAAACTTTATCATCGCAGTGGGTGTTTGATAGTGCATCTTTATCTTTTATCTTTTATCTCTCGCGTAGGTGACGTGAATTGACCACCAAGATCGTGCGATTTGACCCTGCTAGACTTTTTCTTGCAAAGTTTTCTGAAGTTGTAGGTCTATGGCCATAAGCCGCAATCGATCAATTACCTCAACGTCGACATAACCCAGACCATAGCACAATTTCAGCCGGATATAAGCGGCAGAAAAATTGGACCTCTCGGATCCGTGCTACGGTGCGAAGTGGCGGCGGATATTTGAACGATTTCATATTCCATATATAATTGCATATATGGGCCATTCAAATAAAAAAAGAATTTCGCTCTTACGTTCAACACAGCCTGTTTTATTACAAAGCCTTTAAACATAGATCCGCCCTTATTGGAAAGCCATTTATAAAATGCATCCAAAAGCAATACTAATAAAATTAAAGCTGTTTTTATAAACTACCTATAAGGTATTGTAAATATCAGAAAAACACGTTGACGGAAATAATATACTAGATTATAGGGTAATTTCGGGAGAGATGGACCAGAGGAAGAAATGGACCACCTAAATTTCTTCCAAACTATAATGGTATTGCAAACCAAACTGGTTTAAATGGTATTGCTAACTAAACTGGCTAATTTCTTCAAAAACAAACTGGCAACACGAAGTGGTCCTGTCGAACCAGCTGCAAAGTGTACAAAATAGGACGGCCGTATTTTGTTTCGTTTTTTAGAAAAACTGTGTTTTTTTTACACTGTGTCAGTTTTTTTTATAGTTGCAGTCATAACGAATGTATGTAGCGAATACTGAATTTGTATGATTAAAATTAGCATTTGTACTTGCATTTTGTACAACTGTACAACTGTACAATTTGTACAACTTGTACAACTGTACTTGCGTTTACTCACAGCGGCAATATTGCCTCCAATTTTTTTATAAACTTTCATGCCTATAGTGTGGACAGCCTGTCCACACGATTTGGGAAAGATGGGCCAGATAACTCTCCATTTTAATTTCTCCCACACTAAAAATAATTTTTCAAAACTGTCAACACTGAAGTGATTCTGTCGAGCCAGCTGCAAAGGATGCAAAAAAGGACGGCCGTATTTTGTTTTGTTTTTTAGAAAACACTGTGAGTTCGCCCCCGTTATAACATACGCAGTGGCGGCAGCGGTATGCGGCCTACCCGCAAAACAACGGATTGACAGCTCTTTAAGTTTACCCTGGACAACGGCGGCTACAACGTCACCGCAACGTCGGGTGCTACAAATTTCACGGGGTAAATTCGTTTCTATCCTATTTATAACTGTGAAAAATGCTTACACAGTGTCATTTTTCTTTATGGTTGCAGTCATACCGAGGTTATGTAGCGAATATTGTATGATTAAAATTAGCATCACGTACTTGCCAGTTCTCAAAGAGGCAATATAGCTTTAAAAAAAACGATAAACATTTATGCATAAAGTGTGAAAGGTTGAACCGTCTGTCCTCACGATTTAAGAGAGATGGACCAGATATATTGCTAGTGAGATGGACCACTTTAAATTTGGTTTTATGAGATTTTGGTAGTTGTTTGAGGTTTGTGTATTTGTTGAGGTTTAATTTTCGTGTTGTTTTCAGAAATGCGTTTAACATATGTGAGGTAAAAAGTGGCTTTTAGAGGAAAATGACTAAGGTTATTCTAACCAATGCTGGTATAGCTTCTTTAAGACTGATTTGGAATGAATGAAGCCACAAGAACGTTTCGAACAACAAAAGCACGTTTAAGCGGAACTTGAAGAATAAAAAGTTATCCAAAGTATTATTTATTTTCGATAGATCCATCTCGCCTTAGTATGTGGTCCAACTCACCTATAAGTGTGGGAGAGATGGACCGACGCTATCTTTTTTTTAAATCTAAAATTTTACCTGTGAGCAACTTTCGTTTTGCTCTGTATATTTTGTAAATGGTTGATTAGTAATATATATTCACATAATATCATAAGCGTGTGATTTACACATTCACAAAAAAAAACGGATTCATCCCTCCTCAACTTACCCTTTGTTCTTATATTAGGAAAAAATTCTATCCTTAACAATGTAGCATCACTTCAAATCATTTGATATTTTCCCTTAGTTCCTCTTCGAGACAGGAGCTATGTATTTGGCCTTTTTGTCGAGCGCGGTGCTCGGTTGTCGTCGTTTCTACGGGAGAAAACAGTCCCTGCAAGGACCGTGTTCACCAATCGTAATTACGACTTGTTCAGAATCCATCCAGAGCGAAATTACAAACCTTAATTTGAGGACATCCAATATCCTCGAATAATAGTTTCCGCGTGTTCCTCCTGCGTGTTCAATAACCGACCGAGCGTGCGTTTAATATCGGAAAATTGGATATCTAAGTATCCCTTTCTGCCGCGTTAAATTTTACTTTCTGCCAGAAGAAAGTAAGGAAAGTAAGAAAGTAAATATATTATATTTTGCCTATTTTAACATTTTTTATGGGACATAAGCCATTCCGATTAATATCATATATTTAGATTGGGACATAAGCCATTCCGATTAATGTTATATATTTTTTTCCAATTTTTTATTGAGTATTTAAAAAAAATCTATTATAAGATTAAATAAAAATTTTGTTTGTATTGTTTTTTGTTATTTGAGTCTGTTTAATTTGATTTTAATAATTAATCCGATGGTGCGTTGTCTTAACATATAAAAAGTATATGTACGCGTAATGCAGTTGTAATAACTTCTAGCAAATGAAAAATGACGTATTACCCAGTACCTATGTACTTTTTGGAATTAATAAAATATGACATGACTATGACATGGCATACTAAAATTATATTACAACCCATACTATAATTAAATATGACATGACTACTAAAATGACTATGACTATATTTATTTGAAACGTGTTTTTTCATGTAATGGCCATATTGAGGGAACGGCTAGGTGTAAAAATTTAGTTGAGGTTTCTAAAAAAAGCTCTCGGTCTTTAGATGTGTCGTCAAATCAGAAAAATAAAAAAAGTCATCAATAGAGCAAAATATGTTTTTAACGTGTTTTACCTGTAACCACCAAATTGAGAGAACGGCTAGGTGTATTTATTTTTTTTGGGTATCTAAAAAAAGCTTTCGGTATGTAGATATGTCATGAAAAGAAAAAAAATAACAAAGGCATAATAAAAGAAAAATAAAAATGATAGTTCCGTCTGCTAGATTTCCGCGCGGGGAGGGGGGGGGGGGCGGGAGGATGTTGGGGTAGTGGTTGAATGGTGAGCGGGAGGATGGGAAGGTTGGGGAGGGTGATGGGGTTAGTAGGGGGGTGGGAGTAGGGAGGGGGGGATGGGGGGAAGAATGGGGAGAGAGAGATGGAGGGTTGGAGGGGAAGTTGGAAATGGTGGGTAGGAAGAGGGATGATTGTGAGAAGGCGGAGAGAGGGAGGGTTGGGGGTGGAGGAAGGTTGGTGGGAGGGGAAGGAGGGGGTCGCACGGGGGTAAAGGCGGAGGGGGGGGGGGGGTGGTTCAGTGGGTTTGGCGAGGAAGGGAATGTCTGCTTGCCGGGAAAGTCTAGGGGTGACAAAACCATTTTTTTTAGCCAATACAGTTAAAAACATTTTTTAAAGATTTAAATCTACGCCATCTAGCGTATAGTTGCTAAAGTAAGCTGAATTGGGGCGAAATTTTTGGTTTACTTTCTGTTACAATTCATATCACGTACGCGGTGCTCTTCGATTGTTGTTCTCCGTTTTCTCCTTGGTGACTTTGGTGACATTCCTGATCGTAGATCAAATGACCGAGCCACCGCAACGTAATCGAATTAATCCAAACAAATATTATTTTTACATAAATAAAAAGTATGTTTTCGTTTATTTTTTAAACATTACTGTCAAAAAAGCGACCGTCGATTTCGACGGCTTTCAGCTAGTTATTTTTATTGAATATTTTTATTGTATTTTAGTGTGTAGATATTAATGGCGATTTTATAGTGGTGGTGGTAATAAAAAAAAATCGGTAGTGTCACCCAAGACTTTCCCGGTAAGTAGCCAAGGAATATTTTATCTGAATATTATTACGCTCCCCCCTCCCCCTCTCCTGATAACGAATATGTTTTCATCCTAAACTTTATATCTCCATATTACTTGGTTAAATATTTAGGCACTCTAGATAAGGCAGGATAGGAATCAACAGAAGTGCTATATGGTATAATTACGGTTATGCATTCCCCATATAAATTGTACCTAATGTCCTTAAAAAGTTTTTATTTATGTTCCTAACAAGTCTGGGTTTTATAAATAAACATGTACTTGGCATCCATAGTTCATACATACATACTTAGTTTAAACATACATGCATATTCATACCTAGTTCATACTCCATAATTCATACATACATAGTTCATACATACTTACACCAGTCACTTCTCGCTACCTTTCTAGGCAAACTACCGAACTTTAAGGCTTTTCCAGGTGCGCAGTCATCAAAACCTTCATAGCTAAATGTTTTAGTTTCTTCGGTATAAATGACAAAACTACTGTGAATTTATCTTGCTTATCTTCTGAGACATGGCCACTACTTTAGTTCTTCAGCGGATAAATAGGTATTGGATCACATCTTGTGGAATGATTGCGATTATAGGTCTTTCCATAGCTCGCTCAAAGATTTTAATATTATAGACGAGCCCCACAGACGAGGTTCAATTTTCCGCACCGTAAGTCATCCGGACTCCATAAAACACATCTAAAATAACTTCCAGCTTTTTCGAAAAAATATTCTACCCTTTTCTTTTACTCTTGTACAAATATCTCCTGATATCCAGAACCTTTTTTTAAAGAAAATTAAAAAATAAAATAAAATAACAATTTATCTTGTTTCGTTTTACGTACACAATCTTGAAATGAAAATCAAGGTCACATACGACTTTTTTTAATGTTCAAAAAACAAGTGAGGAAATTTACACTACACGTTAGTGTTTATAAAATAGATTGAGGCAAGGGTAATCGTTTAGCTTCTGTTACCGCAACCGGCCCTGGCTTGTTTCGCTATAGTATATAATTTTCTTATTCTTGGCA
Organism: Micropterix aruncella; assembly: GCA_944548615.1. Classification (NCBI taxonomy): domain Eukaryota; kingdom Metazoa; phylum Arthropoda; class Insecta; order Lepidoptera; family Micropterigidae; genus Micropterix; species Micropterix aruncella. The sequence goes on along the minus strand of OX155966.1, from coordinate 25,962,582 downwards.
TAGAGTCGGTTAACTTTAGATCTCGCCTAGGATTGATACAATTTTAAGCTCATAATCGCTAAAGCAGCTTTATCATCCCATTATGGGATAATTAAAATTTCATTTATTTGAGCTTTGGTTGATACTAATTGGATGATAGTTAATTAATTTAAAAATAATATTGTATGTTTATATAAATTATTATGCATATATTAATAGTATCATATTTTTATTTATATTATTTCATATATTTTTAAGCACTGCTTTTAAAATTGTATTTATATATTTTATTGAATTATAAATATGTTTATACCATATAGCATTAAAATCGTATTTACGTATAATATGTGTATTTTCCATATTGTATTACTTACATTGTATTATTCTTACAAATTTCGTATTTTGATTTGTATTATAGTGTTATTTATTTATTCTGATATATTATTCAATCTTAATTAACCCCTTGAGTATGATACGACCAAATCTGGTTCTGAAACAATTATCCGTTGAGTATGATACGACCAGATCTGGTTCCGCGTTTTTTTCACATCTTTGACATTCTCATATTTATTCATAATTATCTAATTGTTTTACAAAATGATATTTCAATATTCTATATTCGAAATTTCAATGCAATCATTGTGCAGTTGTTCTTTTTATGATTGGTGTAGTAGTTTCGTAGGTATAGTACTTTGAGGTCGATGTCGCCGAAAATCCTGCAAAAGAGACAGATGCATCCATGAAAATACCCATTTACTCCAAGGGTTAAGTACATTCATTGAATATAAAAATAAAAAGTTTTTTTTTAACTTTAATTAGGCTAATTGTTACTTAAGTTGTTTTACTTATTTCAGTTATTTACTCTGACCCGCCTAGATACGGGACATTTAAGTCCTAGTTAGGTGGGCACTGAGCATTAGCTGCATTTCGGTGTTCAATTTTTCCGAGTTACTTATAACATTGATAACAATGGGGCTAAATGTACAAACAAATAAATGAATAAAGTATTAAATAAAAAAAAATGCTTTACATACAAATATTTCAAGTAGAAAATTTAAATAATTTATTAGAATTTCGTAGTAAAAGACATTCTTTATTTACAGAAATAGAAGTTTTTTAATTGATATTTTGGGACAGTTACAATATTTTACGGCCGCATAATTAAATATTTATTTTATTTATTTATTTATTTATTTATTTAATATCCGTTTATAGTTTAGAAAATAAGTATATTTATTATTTAGAGGCAGTGGCATTGAAAGGTGTGAAAACGTAACACGCTGAAACGTTAATTATAGGCATGAAAGAGGGGAGAAGTATTTTTCATAGTCGCCGCTCTTATCATCGTAAAATAAAAAGGAAGATGTGCCTAGCAGCGGATATAAAAGTGAGTTATATAATTAATTCCTGGCAAAATTGACATATTAATTGGAAGGAAACGGATTCTTTCTACTGTCTAATATGTGCTGCAGATTGTCGGTTTCTCTCACTAGATGTTTTCTGACGGTCTCAATATATTAAATAATTCATGTCACAATGGGGCGTTTCGTCTGTTCAACATAAGAAGCCCACAGCTACTTTCGATTTTGTAAACACGCATTTAGATTTTTGCTGATTTATCTTAACACTCATATATTTTGCTATTCTCCCGATTCTATAAACCTTCATTGGCTTATAGAGAGCGTGAAATAATATCAATATTTTCAGCTTATACATAGTTATACAGACTTATTAAAGATGGTTCCAGTGGTATATACCAAAGATAGATATTGCCTTTTCAATATCCAAATTATAAGGCATGCACTCTAATACAATCTCCATGTGACATATCTTTGAAATTGTTAAAGGGTGTAAAATGTTCGTGGGGTTTGCTTGTGGTGAAGCACGTGATAAATTTTAAGGATAACAGTGTTGTTTATTCCAGGGCAATAAATAATTAATTCCTGGCAAAATTGCCAAAATATTTAAAAGAAAACGGATTCTTACTACTGTCCAATATGTGCTGCAGATTGCCGGTTTCTCTCGCTGGTAGTTTTCACCGTCTCAATATATTTAATAACTCAAGTCACAATGGGGCGTTTCGTCTGTCGAACATAAGAAGCCCACAGCTACACTCGATTTTGTAAACATGCATTTAGATTTTTGCTGATTTATCCTAACACTCATATATTTTGTTATTCTCCCGATTCTATAAGCCTTCCTTGGCTTATAGAGAGCGTGCAATAATATCAATATTTTCAGATTACATGGTTATACAGACTTATTAAAGATGGTTCCAGAGGTATTTATACCTGAGATAGGTATTGCCTTTTCAATACCCAAATTATAGAACATGTACTCTAATACAATCTCCATGTGACATATCTTTGAAATTGTTAAAGGGTGTGAAATGGTTGTGGGGTTTGCTTGTGGTGAAAGACGTGATAAAATTGAAAGATAACAGTGTTGTTTATTCCAGAGCAATAAATACAACTAAAACTGTCAATTACAACGGCCTAACTCGTCACCTCATAAAGTTTTAACGAAATTTATCATTCTGTCTCCTGTGAGGTGAGCGCAGAATATTTAAGACAAAGCACTCCATCGTCAAGCTCCGCCACCTGCCCGGCAGAGGCCAACGCCTTACGGCGAGGTACCGGGAAAGGTACCCAGTGGGCAGCCTTGCACCCTGACTACCAGTTTGGATGGATATATCCATCTGGAAATAACCTTCAGGACACCTTCTACCTCCTGAGTGGTTACAGAATCGAGGTCGCTTGCGCGGTCCTCTCCCTTACGCAGCGGTGAAACGGTGTCAAACGAATCTATCGCGGACCACGGCATCCTTTGTCCGGCTTTTCACCCGGAATCGGGTAGCCGATGATCGTTTCAAGAGCAGTCGCCCTAAGGTCAACGACTACCCCCGCTTTATAGGAAACAGTACTGTTTCCAGGCTCCCCCGACTGTTAGTCAGAATGCACAATCGATTGGCTTACGCCACACGGTGCGTAAACCGCCCAGGAGCGCCAGAAGGTTGACTCCTGGGGGAAACTAGCCCTAAGGCCAGAGTCCTACCCGGGCTCGCACTTCATGCGTGGAGGCCGCCGGATGGGTGTTGGCCTGTGAGTGTGACCGACGCCGAACAAATGGGTCTTCATGGCCAACTCAGCAAGGGCCTATTGGCTCTTAAGGGCCCATTGTCTCCCTAAATAAATAAATACAATACAGCAATAAATACAAATAGGGTTGTCGACTACAGCGAGCGAGCCCGTCACCTCAGGAAGTTTTAACGATTAGTTGTTCTATCTCCCTGGAGTGAGCGCAGAAAACTTGTACAAAACAGTCCACCGTCTAGCTCCGCCACAAACCCGTAAGAGGCCAACGCCTTAACCGCGAGATAACCAGGAGTGTTACCCGGCGGGCTTACACTCACGCCCTTACTTCCAATTGTGACCAGATTACTCCAGTCTCTCGATTGGTTACGAGTTCGAGGTCGCTTGTGCGATCCTCTCCCTTACGAAGCGGTGAAACGGTGTATACCGAATCTATCGCGGACCACAGCGTCCTTTGCCTGGCTGTTCACCCAGGATCGGATAGCCGATGGTCGTTTCAAGAGCAGTCGCCGTAAGGTCCGCAACCACCCCCGCTCTATAGGAAACAGTACTGCTTTCAGACTCCCCCGACTGTTCCGTATTTTTCCGTAAGACAACTACAAGTTAGAAATGCCAAGTTTTTTTCATTTTTTCGACTTTCTCATATTAACTCATAATTATCTAATTGTTTTACAAAATGAGATTTCAATATTCTATATACAAAATTTCAAGGCGATCATTACACAGTTATTCTTTTTATGATTGTTATAGTAGTTCCATTGTATAATACTTTTTGTCGAGCGCGGCGATATTGCAGGAAATTCCAATAATTTGCTGCGGTCTGCCATAAAATTATGACGCTACTCGAAGGGTTAACCTTCTAATTTTTTCTCACATTAACAATTTCGTAAGATAAACAATACAAATTTTTATTCTATTTTTTACAGCATAAAACAGCTTTACTACTTTGGAAAGACCCATCTATGTAGTTCTTAATATATTGGTTCGTATTCATTAATATGAAATGTGGCGTTGCAGGTAGAACTGTAAAGCCATCACTTAGAGCTCGGCGGATGAAAATCGCGCCAGCGCTAAGGTGCCCCTGATGACGTCACTCGAGATGGCTGAGACGATATGACCTCTTCGTGTCGTTTATCTTTTTCTTTTGACAGCCGCCACCAAACTGACAAACGAAAATGATACTGTATATATTTTTTAATGTATTGCCGGACGGTGACTAATGTCTCTTGGATATTATATACGTGGATATTATTACTTAAAATATGGAAATATTTTGAATGAGGCTTTTTCCATAATTTATTTCGGTGACATTAGCAGTATCAAGGTAATGGATTTTGGAATGCAAAATATACTTTATTTATTTTATTTATTTGTTGAGTGGGGCTTTTCTATAGTCTTTATGAGTCTTGTGATACTGCGACCATTGCTGATCTATTGTGTTCGCCACCTACTATAGTTCTGCGCTAAGCCTCGTGTCATTTAAGAACCGTAGCAGGCTTTTGGCACCAGATTGTTTTACCTACTCAGGTTGGAGGTAATGACCACCCAAGTAGGTGTATCATAAAATATACTTACTAAATCATCTGGATATGTAAGATTTCATATGTGACCGACCTTCTATGATTTTTTAAAGGATATATTATTCCAAAAGTATAAAATCTGACCAAAAACTGTCCTTTTCGTAGAATCAATAAATATAGAGATGTTAGTATTAAAAGATAAATTTTATTTTATTAGGATCATTTGTTCAGTTCGTGATCCATCTCTTCGAACAAAATAACATAACACCATAAACACATACACCAGTATTATTGCAGTATAGGAACCTCTTCTAGATTGTTGATTTTTTAACGTCACCAGACTATATTCACCACGGTGATTCCGAATCTGCAATAATATTTGTTCGGTATCAATAAATAAGGGAGATATAGGCATTCAAAAAGCGCCAAACTCATAGATTTCGGTAAGTTAAGTTTTTTTATTTTAAATAATACATAAACACCTATTTGGCGGTAGGTTAGATTTTTTTTTAAAACAACCCTAAAAACTGAGTTTAAATTTATTTTTATTTTTTAAGCTATTGCATAGCTTTTATCGCGGGCCTAGGCCAGCGCGGCGACCGAATGAAGAAATTTCTTATCGAAAATTAATGATTTTAAACTGATAAGTACGTCTAAACGAGTACTGCTTACGATTCGAAAAAAATATATGTTAAACAAGAACATTTTCCTAATATTCTTAGCTTTGAATATTTTAGAGTTTGTATAAATTACATAGTGTAATTAATTTGTGAAATTAGGTCTAACCGAACACAAAAACGACTACTACGCAAATACTATCTGGCGTATTATTATGAAACCTGCACCATTTTAAAGGTAATTTAATTATCTATCTTTTTATCTACGATTTTTTCGAATAATCCGTTTTTTTTTGCTTTATCGAATAAAAAATTCCTGCGCGGCGCACTATCGGAAGACGTCGCAGCCGCAAATGATTCGGAAAATAATTTCAACGTTTTCCGATAGAGCGCAGTTATCTGATATCAGAAAAAATAAAATAAATAAAAAAATATAATTGCATAAGTTGTTAAAAATGCTATGCAATAGCTTTACCGCGGCAGTCCCCGAGTGCCACACGTATTTTTTTAATGTAAATTTGGTCTTGAAATATTACGCGTTTGAACCTTTTTCATTCACATTTAGCATTAGAATGATCGAATCTAGTAGTATTTCTATATTTTTTCGATTTCTGAGAAAGGTTCCTATACCGCAATAATTACCATACACCATATACTTTTTTCTACAGTAACTACTAAAATTGAAGAAAAGAAGAAATAAATCATATAAAAGGCACTTCAGCCACTTCACATCAGCCAATCTTCAAGATGACTTGTCTATGACTCTTTCTTCCCTTCCTGCTGAGCGTCCACTTTTTCTTGCAATTTTAGCAGTATTTATTCGGTTTCACGAATTTGGGGCGCGACGACACTACTTCGCATTGTAACGATCGAAATATCGAAAATATTGACTGCGAAACAAAAACACGTCCCTTCTCAGCGGGCGGTATGTGCGAGCGATGATTAGTTTATGTTCTGTATAATTATGACGATGTGAATGATTCTATCTCGAATGTTGTGGAATGGTTCACAGCAAACAATCTGCTACTAAATAAATAGAAAAGAAAATGTATAAAATTCTCACTTACAAATGTAAAGCAGATAGGGCCAAATATTATCATAAAAAATGAGCGCCTAGAACTGGTCGCTTCCACTGTATTCCTTGGTATTACTTTAGATAAAAAGCAACAATGGGGCCCACACATTAAGAAATTGACTGACAGGCTAAGTTCTGCGGCATATGCTGTAAAAAAACGCAATTTAATAGATATAGACACCACGAGGCTGGTTTACTTAAGCTATTTTCACAGCTTGATGTCGTCTGGCATCTTGCTGTGGGATCATGCTGCTGACGCTGATAAAATATTTATACTACAGAAACGAGCCATCCGCGCTATTTATAAATTAGGTGCTAGACAGCCGTTACGCGAAAATTTAAAGAAATCAATATTTTGACACTTGCATCTCATTCCATCTATGAAAACTTAATGTATGTGCATAAAAATAAAGAACTGTTTTTAAAAACTCTGATATGGTGTCAATACTAGAAATAAAAATAAACTTGCTGACTATAAAAGTCGACTCTTCAAAACCACAAAATCATTCAAAGGGCAATGTATACCTACGCTTCTACAATAAAGTCCCAGAAAACATGCAAAATTTATCTGTGATACAATTTAAGTCATTTAGTAAGAAGAAGCTGTACTCAAAGGGCTACTATAAAATAAATGATTATCTAGACGACAAAGACCCTTGGAAATAAAATGGTTACCTCGATGATTTATATCACGTTATATATCACAGTAATTTGTTATAATGTCACAATAATTTAATTTTTATATCATTTTTGTATGTTTGTATGCATTATTGACGTCAAAAAGTTACGATTTCGTACTATTTTAAATAAAAAACTTGTGATTATGATTATGATGTCGATAAAAGCGATCCGAGTGCCAAAGAACATTAAAAACACTTTTTGAGTAACTACATAGTATAGTAATTACATAGTAAGATTTAAAATTTTACCCATTTGCAAATACATTTTACCTTTTGAAATTATTAGGACTTTTTTCTTGACTTATATTATGAATTACAATTTCTTGAATTTTATTTTATTGAGTAAAATACTACAGAAATACATTCTACGAGATACGAGATAGGACTCAGATAATTGATTGACTTGCAGGAAGTGCCATCCAGCTTCTGCGAAAATTAAGAATGTGTGTAATTAGGTCGATTTTCTGATTTATGGAAGGTAAACAAGTTAAATGGCAAAAATGCGGTGAACTGGAGCATGAAAATGTTAATTTTGAAGATAGTTAAAAGGAATAGGCTCAAAAGCCCCACCTCTCCAATAGCTATAATACATATATCAATGGAAAAATCTTTTAATGCAAAACATTTATTATTACATTGACTCATCATAATTTAAGCAGTTTTAGAGTTATATATTTCTAAATATGGCTAATTATATGATATCCCAATTGTAGTTTTTTTGCACATTCTACACATTTAGTTATCTATTGCATTCCAAACCTCATTTTTTAAATTAGAAACGAAGAGCAAAGTACCTACACATGGTCGCCTCCCATTTCCACCTAAACTCCACCTTGCACTGTGCGTCTGCGTGGATTTTTGCCCACACGCGACGAGCCTATATTAGGGCGCCTAACTTGTCCACCTAATAAATGAGGGCACCGAACACGTCTAGGCATTGTATTTTTTAAAACTGTTTAAACGAAAACCGTCGCATAATACCTAAAAGGATATAGTACCTACGAGTACAGTGTGACTACAAACGATAGCTCATTTACACTCTTGCGCGAGTGCCGAGGCGAGGCGCGAGACATGAGTGTGAAGGGGCACTCGCGACTCGCCTCGCGTCTCGCCTCGCCACTCGCGGCGCTCGCGTCGGGAGCGGTTTTTTTGGGAACGAGCCAAAGGACCTCGTGACGAATAGTCGGGGAGCCAGCGACAAAGAGTCAACACAGTTACAGTCGACAGGCCAGATTTCGAGACACCTGGCGCTGGCGTATTAGGAAAGATGTAATTTTAATTAGTACCCCTTAAGTGTTGTAGATTTAAACTTTTCTGAGAAGATAAGCCTAATTTCTGAGCCAAATAAAAGAGGTTTGAATTGCTAAATAAAAATTATAACAAAGTAAACAAATGTGGATTTTATCAACATTTTCCCTTAATAGGCTTCAATTCTCCGCTCTCCCCTAATATGATAAAGTCAGCTGTCCAACATGGTGTGCCCAGTATCTTTAATAGATATTCAATGCGAATAACATCTTTAAATAAATAATTTACAACATGGTAACATTGGCGCCATTAGAGTCTTTTAATAAGATTCCGAACTTCAAACTCCAAAACGGCTGTTAATTGAGGTGAGTTGCATCTTGAGGTATCGACTACAACGGGCGAGCCCGTCACCACAGGACCTTTTAACGATTAGTCGTTCTATCGACCTGCAGTGAGCGTAGAAGACTTTGGACAAAAACAATCCAACGTCTAGCTACGCCACAACCCGTAATAGACCAACGCCTTAGCGCGAGTTAGCCAGGAATAAACCCAGCGGGCTCGAGATACTCGCGCCCTTACTTCCAATTGTGACCAGATTTCTCCGGTCTCTCGATTGGTTCCGAGTTCGAGGTCGCTTGCGCGGTCCTCTCCCTTACGAAGCGGTGAAACGGAGTACACCGAATCTATCGCGGACCAAGGCGTCCTTTGCCCGGCTCTGAACCGGGATCGGATGGCCAATGGTCATTTCAAGAGCAGTCGCCGTAAGGTACGCAACCATCCCCGCTCTATAGGAAACAATACAGTTCCCAGACTCCCCCGACTGTTAGTCGGAGAGCACAATCGATTGGCTTGCGCCGCACGGTGCGCAGACCGTCCAGGAGCGCCAGAGGTTTGATTCCCAGGGGAACTGGTTGACCCAGTGTCCTACCCAGGTTCGCACCCCGTGCGTGGAGGCCGTCGGATGGGTGTTGACCCGTGAGTGTGACTGACCCTGAACACATGGGTCATCGTGGCCAACTCACCATGGGCCCGTTAGCTCCCTGAGGTGAGTTGCAGTAGTAATATATATTCGAAATAAATAGATATGTCCAATGGTAAATACTTTATTGATATTGAAGAGATTGTTAGCAATCTCTTCAATATCAATAAAGTATTTACCATTGGACATATCTATTTATAGTAGTAGTAGTAGGTCCAGCGCCCATATATCTTAACCTATTTCTTTTAAAACTATAAATTTAAATCTGTACCTATATAAAACATTGTAAAATACAAAACACTGTAAAATGTATAATACTGTAAAATATATATTTTTCAGTGTTATATACATAGATATACTGCTTAAAAATCGTAACTATCAATTTAAGTGATAGAGTGATATTTTTTTATTTACTTGTTCATGTTTGAAAAATTGTTTCTTGTAAAATTGTAAAATTTTTCGGTGACATTACTTCAGTCCTTTCTTACAACTAAATTTTTGGTTGTTCATTGCTATTTGTCGATTTAGCAGCAAAATTGATGATATTTCTAACGCAACTTCAAAGAAAAAGCTTCACAAGTTACGGTTTCAGTAAGACCTAGATATTTAATCAGAGTAAGTATCTTCTGCTGCAATTTCAGGAGACGAATAAACCCAGCAATTGACAAATTGCTCGACAATTTAAACTTTCCTCGCGACTCTTCGCCGCCAATTGTAACTCCCGCCCCAACATGGAGTCGAAAAACAAACACACACGTCAACCCTAAACAAGCATTGTGAAACAAAAACCTAACTAGTTATTTAGGTCATTGGTGGCTGGAAATACATTTTACATTCGGGTATAATAAAAATATTACTGTTTCATTCATTGTGATATACAGAATATACGCGATAGGCCAAAACACTCTTTTTAAGGGTTAACGCTGTATATGAAACTAACCAATTTTTAAAGTTTTTTTTTTGTTTTAACTTCTATTCTTAAATAATAAGTAAAAGGATATTAGATTTCTCGTAGTAAAGATAATTATACATGGAAACTGCGTTGAATGGCAACTACAACTATTTTTAAATTTAGGCATTTTTTACTACGAAAAACTAAATATCCGAAAGTGTCAAACATCTAAATCAAGAAAGTTCTAGGTCACTTCCAATTCAGTTTTCGTATATAATAATTGTATGTACTTATACATAAATCTCTTAATAACCAGACACAGGATTCAGGAATGAAGTCAAAAATATTATTTTCTTGTTTAGTTTCAGAATTGATTTTATATGGTGTTAGATTACTCGATGCCATAGTACGTTTTGGCAACCTGTCTACATCGGCGATATGCAGGTGGCGCTGATAGCATTATCCGATGAAACTAATAGCAATTATTTGGCCGTCTATAATAACATTGATAATGAATGGTGTTTTATTTGGGACTGATTGATGATATAAACCCAATGATTACAATAATAACATTCAAATATTAGTGCCAACTATCACATTCCTTATACATCGATTACACAATAGAACTTAGGTACATGGAGAGATAGAATTCCACGTATAATTAGGTATATCAGAACCTTAAAGGGCGTAATTGTTACGTATTTAAGCCTAAATACGAAATAAAAATTGACATATTTATATAAACAACATTAAAATAATATAATTTACGATTGAAAAACATTTGTTTTCATATTAATAATTTATTTCAAGACAGGATACCGCATTGGCGCGTTTATGGCACAAGTGCGCGCCATAATGCAATAACCGTAACGCCGCCATATTGAACAAAAGAGAAAATTAATTAATGTTTGGTACTACGAGTGTCACCTATAGAAGTACCATCTATATGAGCGCTGACATTGAAAAATCAAATACCCTATAATCGATGGTTTCACCTAAACTTACCCCTTGAAAAGTATGTCGGCTTTTCGCGAACACTTTGCATACTGTGACGGTGTTTCTCAGCATGGATAAGTTTTGGAAATGTTTATAGATGATATTAAATGGTGACATAACACATGTTATAAAATTAGCAGATATTTTTAGAGTTTGCAATATAGTGCGGAGTATGGAGACATTCCCTTATACTGCGACTTTTTAAGGGGCCGCGCCGGCCGTATAAAGTCCGCTACACATACGTTTATCGAATATTTTACATAGGGCCGAATTTATATTTTCTCAAAAATTACATTATAAGTATATATCCAACTTTTAGTCAAGATTGAGGGCTAATGGCAGTTGACCACGAAGACCCATTATCTTTGGAGTTGGTCACACTCACGGGTCAACACCCATCCGGCGGCCTCCACGCATGAAGTGCGAGCCCGGGCAGGGGCACCGTGCGGTGTAAGCCAATCGACTGTGCACTCTGACTAACAGTCGGGGAAGTCTGGAAGCAGTACTGTTTCCTATAGAGCGGGGGTGGTTGCGGACCTTATGGCGACTGCTCTTGAAACGACCATCGGCTACCCGATCCTGGGTGAACAGCCGGGCAAAGGATGCCGTGGTCCGCGATAGATTCGGTATACACCGTTTCACCGCTTCGTAAGGAGAGGACCGCGCAAGCGACCTCGAATTCGTAACCAATCGAGAGACCGGAGTAATCTGGTCGCAATTGGAAGTAAGCGCGTGAGTGTAAGCCCGCTGGGTAACACACCTACTTATCTCGCGGTTAAGGCATTGGCCTCTTACAGGCATGTGGCGGAGCTTGACGGTGGACTGTTTTGTCTTAGTCCTCTGCGTTCACTTCACGGGAGATAGAACGACTAATCGTTAAAACTTCCTGTGGTGACGGGTTCGCCCGTTGTAGTTGACAACTCTATTTTTAGTCATGAGTGAAATATTATATTTAAAAAAAAGATTAATAAAAAACACATACCATTTTTTTTTCGATAATTTGCTCATCCTTTTTGCCCTTATATACTATAAACATACATTTAAAAATACGCAAGTAAGGGATTGAGAAAGTGACATAATATGAATGGTTGTTCAAACTAGTATGAAACAATATTTTTTTTTTGCACATCGAGCTTGGCGCCCAGGAAATCAAAACATCAAATCAATCAAATCAAAATCAAAAATATCATTAGCAGTCTCGGTTATGCATATTGTATGTGCGGTGGTTGTAGCCAATATGCGCGAAAAATAAGGTTAAAGCATTTAAAATACGCGCGTTGACTTTATAAGGGGGTCTTAATAATACCTTCGTGCGGTAATATTTTATTACATTGATGCACGTTAAGAAACAATAACTCCAACCTACCCCAAACCCTTGGCAACTAAGGGCCTTGAACCATTGGCCGACATTTAACACAACCCGCTGGCAAAACCGTTAGGTCGCCTGGTCTCACATTGTAAGGTTAAGGAATCCCTGCTACGATACAATTTTCGTCAAAATAAGGTAATGGAAATTCATACATACATACATACACGCCCAGTACTAAACACACACTGCATAATAGGGTTCGGTTGTAAGAAATTTCTGTAAGATAAACATCCTGTTCATTATGGAATCTTATAGTATAGAGCAGTAAAATAACATCCCGTAGCATTAAACGTAAGGCCCACGTACAAGAAGTAAGAAAAATGTATTTTCAAAAACCTGATCTGGGTATAGAAATTATATATCTAATGTTATTTGTACAAATTAAATTACATTTCCTATTACAAATAATATTTTAAAAAAGTTTATAAAAAACTAATCATTGAAAAAAACATAAAAATTATTTTTTTTTAAATAAATAAAAAACAGAAATAATGAGAAATCAGCGAGAATCATAGAAAGTCATAGAGAATCAGCAATTGAATAACAAAAATATATAAAAACTAGAAATATATAAAAATAGAAAGCATCCAAAGAGTTCTACAGAAACTATATTTATAAAGGATCAAACTAACATTAAAAAAATACGAATTAAATTATCTAAATAAAAAAAAAACTGAAATTTAAATTACAAATATAAAATCAATCAAAAAATAATATTAATAAAAAAATAATCTAAAGATATTCGAATTTAAATAATCAAATTAAGTAAAAATAATCAAAATCAAATGCAATGAAATAAGAGTCAGAAAATTAATTTACCAATTAAGAAAAAGAATATAGAAATCAAAAATAAGACTATATTATATACAAATAGAATATAGTCTCTTTCCTAAATTTGACATAATTTTGAATATTTTTTTATATTTTCTGGTAATTTATTATAGAAATTGAGGCTTACGTAATGAGAAGTACGCTGGAATTCAGCAGTTGATGGGTGCAATGCCTGAACAAAAACCTTGATCCACACCAATTATTGTTCGTTTCCTATTCCAGTCGAATACTATCCTTTTATCATATTCCAAAAGTACTCTAAGTATATCTTTATATATTAAATAATAAAGATGCACATACGAATAAAAAGATTTTTCCCTATTACGAACGCTGTCGCAATAGATCATGACATGTGAAAAGCGATAGTCGTTTAAAATGGTATTCTGAACCCTCACGCTGTCGCTATCGATATGTAATAGTATATAACGAACGCTCTTTCGCCTCCCTTTGTTACTTCAAATCATATACTACAGAAAACCACCTCCTCATAGCATTTGCGTTCGGATTTGCATTCTTTCAAAACTGGCTATCAATATTCACAGAATTTCGTATAAAATACTTTTATTTCAGTATTTTTAAGTTTAAACGGGCGCATGCCGGGTGTAATAATTTACACCGCATGTCTCAATGGGCATCTAAAACCCTAAAGTACAGAATCACCAAAATATCATGGAAGATAGGAAAAAATGATATAATTGCTTTTATATTCTAAGTTACTAGTTAGTTTTCATTAGTCACATAATAAAATACACCAAATGTACGCACGGACACATCTTTTAAAGAGTTTAAGCACGCTATTATGAACATATATACTGCCAAATTATCTAACGGCTTCGATTTGAATGTAGAGTCTATCCTAATTAATTTAGTATCTTTATATTCTAGTACCTATTGAATAATAGGATCTGTTGCCAGGTTATAAATAATCATACATTTATAGTTATGTAGCTCAATAATAATAAAAAAAAACAGAATCCTTTGTGGTTTTGCGGCAGCCAAATCAGTATACTTTGAATATTTTAACCCATTAACTCATTAATGACTTATGGACTACTATTTTGGGGAAATGCCGCTACTAGTAAAAGAATCTTTCTTTTGCAAAAGAGAGCACTGCGCAGATGTATCAGGTAACGACCAGGAACTCATGCAAAAAAAAAACAGTAAAGTAAGGATAACGACTATGTATTCGGCGTTCATATACCAGTGTTTAATGTATGCTACACAGAACCTCGCAGAAATTGCAATTAATGCAGACATTGACGCGCACCATAACCGCGGTAACTCCCTTTTATGCGTACCCTGAATACGACTGGCAAAAGTACAGAAAAGCTACTTATACCTTGGCATTTAGTTCTAGAAAAAACATCAAAGAGATGCTGATAGGTCACCCTTTCTATGATCAGGCCGAATTTGTGGGCCATGACTTTTCAAATATTGTGCCCATTTAAATGACTTAACCCCTTGAGTATGATACGACCAAATCTGGTTCTGAAACAATTATCCGTTGAGTATGATACGACCAGATCTGGTTCCGCGTTTTTTTCACTTCTTTGACGTTCTCATATTTATTCATAATTATCTAATTGTTTTACAAAATGATATTTCAATATTCTATATTCGAAATTTCAATGCAATCATTGTGCAGTTGTTCTTTTTATGATTGGTGTAGTAGTTTCGTAGTTATAGTACTTTAAGGTCGATGTCGCCGAAAATCCTGCAAAAGAGACAGATGCATCCATGAAAATACCCATTTACTCCAAGGGTTAAATAGAAGAGCCTTATTGTCTGGTTATTTTATTTGGTTTTACATTTGTACTTTTAGTTTTTAAATGCGTGGCGTAGCGTTAATTTGATTATTTAACATTTTACTGACAATTTGAATAATACGATAAAAAATGTTATACGTATCTTTTCGAATTATTGACTATTTCAAATACTGGGCTTCTATTTTGATTATTGAAATTTTTATTTATAGTTCATATTTTTATTTATAGTGGTTAAAATCTTGACTAAGTACCTATGTATGTTCAGTAAAAAAGTAGTATGTCAAACTGGCAAGTCAGGGATGACACTTCAATGTCTGATCACAGACAAATAACCTTTAAACTACTAAACACCGTAGACTGTCAAACCACAACTTTCAGGAATCCTAAAGCCACCGACTGGGACGCTTACCGTACCACACTAAGGGTTAACCTTGAAACAATACAAAAAAATATAAAAACACGCGAGAGTCTAGAATTGGCCGTGGCGGATACCACAAAAGGCATTATAAACGCCTATGAGGAAAGCTGCCCACTCAAGACAAAGACCTCCAAAAGAAAAGTTCCATGGTGGAACCCGAAGTTGGACAAACTACGGAAGGAAACCCGGAAACTATTTAATAAGGCTAAACAAACTCTCAACTGGGAGGAATACAAAAAAGCCTTAACCGAGTACAACAAAGAAATTAGGAGAGCCAAAAGAGCAACATGGAAAAGCTTCTGCGAGGACATAGTGGAAACGCCTCAAGGAGCCAGAGTACATAGACTGCTCGCAAAGGACAAACCTAACCAAATTGGTCTTCTGAAAAAACCAAACGGAACCTTTACAACAAATGAAAAGGAAACTTTGGAGAAACTAATATCGACCCACTTCCCAGGTGCTGTGACAACTAGCAACGCCGCCACTGCTCCATACAGACCTCGAAACGAGGACTGGAGTAGGGCTGCTAGAATCATAAGGCCCGATCAAGTTAAATGGGCCGTAAAATCCTTTAAACCTTACAAATCATGCGGGGACGACGGAATCATGCCCGTGCTTTTGCAACAGGGTATCGACATTCTAACCCCATATCTGGTTAAAATCTTCAGAGCAAGCTATGCCTGGGACATATACCAGAAGAATGGACCAAGGTCAAAGTGCTATTCATACCCAAGGCTGGCAGGAAGGACTACGCACTGTCAAAGTCCTTCAGGCCAATTAGCCTAACATCCTTTCTACTGAAAGCGATGGAAAAGATACTGGATAGCTATATCAGGGAAAAAATCCTAACGGTCAACCCTATCAGCTGTAACCAACACGCCTACCGCAGAGGCAAATCCACGGAAACCGCTCTGCTCTACCTAGTAGACAGAGTGGAAAAGGCGTTGGAAGACAAACAAATCGCAGTATGCGCATTTTTAGACATTGAGGGCGCCTTCGACAAAACCCCAATTAAATCACTGGTGAAGGGGCTAGAGTCAAAACAAGTTGACAACACCACAACCAGATGGGTGAAAGCGATGCTCTCAAACCGCACGGCCAAGGTAGCTCTTCACGGAACAAACCTTGAAGTCACCACTACAAGAGGCTGCCCGCAGGGAGGCGTACTCTCGCCCCTACTATGGACTCTTGCAATAGATCAACTCCTGCATAGGATGGCAGAGGCCAGGATAGACACACAGGGCTATGCTGATGACCTAGTAGTCATTGTCCGGGGCTTCTGCCAAAACACGATCTCACACATAATGCAAAAAGCGTTAACAATCGTTAGTAATTGGTGCAGAGAGAACGAATTATCGGTCAACGCCGATAAGACCGTCCTCGTGCCATTTACCAACAAACGCCAACTAGGTGGACTAAAAATGCCAATCTTAAACCACAGGCAGATTCCTTTCTCCAAGGAAGTAAAGTATCTGGGAGTCACGCTCGACCAAAGACTCACCTGGAACAGCCACCTAGATAAAACAATTCAAAAAGCTAAAAGTGCTTTGGGTATAAGCAGAAGACTGGCGGGGAAAAACTGGGGCCTTAACCCCAAGATCTCCCACTGGCTATACACTGCCATTGTGAGGCCGATAATCTCGTACGCCTCGGTGGTATGGTGCAACAAAGCCAACCAGAAAACTGTGATTACCAAACTAAACAATATCCAAAGGACGGCGTGCCTCATGACAACTGGCGCAATGTCCTCCACTCCTGGAGCAGCTCTAGATGCACTGCTGAACTTACCGCCCCTACACATTCATTTGCAACAGGTGGCGAAAGCCAGCATGTACAGGCTATCTGCCCGAGAGAAGGTAAACTGGATCTCACAAGCACTAAGATCAGTTCTTGACTCAGTCAGTGAAAATCCAACCCTCAACATGGTATCAGACACTATGCTCCCACTCCTAAACTTTGGACAACTTTTTACAGTGGAACTGCCGCCCAGAGACGACTGGCTAAAAAGCCAACTGCAATGGGAGGCCGGTAGCCTTAAATGGTATACTGATGGGACCAAATCGGGACTTGACGTAGGCTGTGGTATATATGGAGAGCGACCAAACTTCGAAAGAAGTGTAAACTTGGGAAAATACGCCTCCATATTCCAAGCGGAGGTTTACGCCATTATTGAATGTGCGGATATCAACCTCCAAAAGGACTACGCCAACCACCGTATCTATATCCACTCGGATAGCAAAGCAGCTCTTATGGCACTAGCCTCGAATACCATTAATTCAAAGCTAGTGCAAAACTGCATATCACTACTGAATTCCCTGGGCGAAAAGAACAGGGTAATACTAAGATGGGTTCCCGGCCATGCAGGAATCGAGGGGAATGAAAAAGCCGACGTACTTGCTAGGACGGGAGCAAAGGGAACGTTATACGGCCCTGAACCTTGCTGTGGCGTACCAAAAAGCCTTGCAAACCTAATGCTCAAACAAATGTGTTTAGAACAATCCGTCAACCACTGGAACAACACCCCATGGTTGAATCATTCCAAAGCGCTTATTAAGCCTTACGACCGTAAGACGGCCCGTGAGGCCCTATCGCTAAATAGGAACAATCTACGCATACTGGTAAGGGCGCTCACGGGGCATTGTGGCCTGAACAAACACATGTTCAACCTCAAGCTCCGAGACACAAAAATGTGCAGGTTCTGCCAAGGGGCAGAGGAAACTCCCCAGCACCTCATGTGCGAGTGTGGCCCGCTGATGCGTAAAAGATACAACCACCTGGGTGGTCACTACCTCCAACCTGAGGAGGTAAAACAATCTGGCGCCAAAAGCCTGCTGCGGTTCTTGAATGACACGGGGCTTAGCGCAGAACTATAGTAGGTGGCGAGCACAATAGATCAGCAATGGTCGCAGTGTTACAAGGCTCATAAAGACCTTAGAAAAGCCCCACTCAACAAATAAAAATAAAAAAAAAAAAAAAAAAAAAAAGTAGTAACAAGACTTACTACCTAAAACAATTATTTTGACACGTCCAAGAGCGGTTTTTAGCCACCAATTGGACACGACGAAAATGTAATGAAATGTAATGTATAATTTCTCGTATTTCGGATAATAGAAAATATTTAAAAAATAAAAAAACTACTTAGCATTGCAGCTCAGATCACGCTAGTCATGCGCATTACTTTGAAACAACCCTATTAAAAAAAAATTAAACATCCATTTTTCATTGTCTGTGTTATCAAATGTAAGTTTGTCACAATGTAAGTTCAAAATAGATAACTACGTGTCCCTTTTTACTTTTCTCGGATTAACTATTTAATATTCCACAATATAAGCGAACGAATCCTAATAATAAATTTATGGAGAAATCTCTTAACAAATCTCCTAATCATCTCTCGTAAATCTCTTAACAATTTTATCAATATATAATGTTATCTAGAATAGCAACCATAACAAAAAAGTGTGTGTCGAAGCGTTTGGTATGCTAACATTTCAAATCATACAATTTCATAGAATCCACCCCCAAAAATGAAACGACTTTGTGGCTAAGTGTATGTCGAAATCGGGTCTCGATTATTCCCACTATCTATCAAATTGATTCTATAACATGGGTAATATTATTATATAGTATTATTCTCATGGAATTTCTCTGTAATACCGGCACTACCTGGGTCATTACCTATGCATATGCAATGTAACATAGGAAATAATATACATCGAATACGCCATGATTTACTATGGTCGTGGAAATGTATTGCTAGTGTTGTACTTAAATATTATGCCCATTGTGCCGCTATGTGCGACGATTTTCTGTTTTCGCTAATACGTAATGTCCTGAATACATAAATAACTCATAAATATCGATCCTGCGTGAAAAAAAAATATCCGCCATTGTTAGCGCGAGATAATTGACTATTTTGACGGCAAGGTCTTATTATTTTATAGAACGCCTCATGCATATTTTTAACTGTTCCTTGAATTCTGTCGCGTACTTCAGTATGTGGTACGCGAGGTTTCCAGGGTCGCACCCGTCCACAAAAGTGGCGACAAAGGCAAAGTGGATAATTACAAGCATATAGCGGTATTATCCGTTTTCCCTAAACTATTTAACTATTCGAGACAATAGTCCACCGGGTTATTTACACCCAAGTATGCGGAAGGCTGACGAACATTCAGCGCGGTTTTCACCCCAGTCGCTCACCACTACTGACCTTTATACTTGGACTTCAAAACGCTTTCGTCAAAGTAGCCAACGTGCTACTTTGAAGATTGCGTTTCTTCGTGAACTAAAGTCGGAAGTAGTTCAAACGAGCGAGACAGGTCAATATTGTCAGTTTCCCAGCATAAAACTATCAATCGAACATGAAGGGGCATAATCTAAAACTAAACAAAATGTTTTCTAACACATTCATAACATTAACATTAACGAATGGTTATAGCAATTCCAGTTTGAATTTTATTTTATTATGTATGTTGTATGATTTATATTCCGTGTAACACTATTATTTATTATTTTTAAGGTGTATCGCAACTACTTGGAATTACTGTAATATTGATTTGGGTGTATTATATTTAAAACAATAAAAAACAACAATTTTTAATGGTTTTTTTTTTAATCCACACACAATTGTTAATCCATACACAAAAATACAAACTCCATCAGGACGTCCAGGCGTCTGTCATGGCGTCGAGATGTCTGTCTAAATGCATTTTATAAATATTTTAATTTTTACTTTCGGCAGCGAGGTCACCACTAATAATATAGATTAAAAAATAAATAAATAAATTATGATTCTTTATGTCATTAAGTTTAAAAGCCGAGGTTCCTCAAACTATCTTGCCAAAAGAGAACAAGATCAGATTCGACACAGACTAATTACGTCAATCTATAAATAGAGCGAGACATACTTCTGTGTCTGTGTCAAAAATTGTTTAGAAGGATTTTGAAATTCACTGCGTAATCCTTCCTTTACAAAGCGTGATCAAACACTCCTCCTCGGCCGATAGGATAAGGCTAGGCGTATGCTGAGGTGCAGAAGACGCAGTTCCAATCATCGCAGGGCAGAGCAGGTTTTGTAATGCATGAACATGCTGCATACGCTGCGGTGCAGGCATGTGAAAAGCAGACATGTGTCTATTCTGCTCTGCGCCTCTTTGTGGTACCGTGACAGATTTCTGTGCGACGCGTGCACATCGGAACGTGTTTTTAGCTAGTTAATTAGTAGAGCGTTTTTTCAGATAATCATTTTTCCAAATAGTTTTCCTACGCTTTGACAAACTGCAAATTAGCAAAAATTCATTAAGTTCATATTCAGAATCTGAACTCAGTTGTTTTGTCATTCTCGAAAACTGTCCATTTTTTTTACTAACTAGGACGCGAATCAATGCATCTGTGTCATATAGCTGCGTTGCAGCATACGCTCGCGGCCTATGTCTGCCTCGACTACCCCTGTCTCAAAAAATCTGTATTATGTAGTTTTGCCACACGTGCATCTCAGTATACGCATAGCCTAAGAAGCTTGTCACATCGTGCTAGCTCATTTGAGTTGACACATATCGTCAACACTTTCGCCTACAACTACGTGTGAGGCTCGTGGTCAGGTTTTCGAGCCAAAACTGTTTATCACGTGCCTGGCTCGTGGTATAACAGTCGAGCCTAAACTGTATTACGGGCCTGGTACCGTGGTACATCAACCGAGTTAAATGTAAGACTGATTTGCTGATTCCTTAAAAGACTTCGAAGCTGCAGTTTTGTATACGTTATTGGACAGTGTTACCGCATCTAAAATGGTAAGCCAAGGGGTACGAATCTGTCAGAATGCTTTTAAACTCATTTTAAACTGGATACTTCTATATTTTGGCAGTTTCAAAAGTTTCTGCTTATTGCTTTAGCCCGATCTTAAAAAAACATTTGCCTAAAATATGGCCAGGAAATGTGTAACCTACACAACGGTGAGCATGAACTGCGATCGCTTCAGTAATGTTGAAACTTATAGGGTACACACATCTACATCCCTATTTCGTCTTTATATAGCGATTATTTGAAATTATATATTATATCTTGTGGTATTTCAGGATCCACGACACTATTTAACGGTTAAGCAATACGCAGTCAGGTCTCAGTAATCCTAAGCTTCCAAACTAATTTGTAGTGGCCCTGTTTATCTTGCACGTCGGCTCTTATTCTCTTTCCACAAATTATACGACGCCATGTCAAACGACAAAGCTCTGATAATGGGTGTGAGTTTTAGTCCGTCTCTGGTTTTTCCGACCGCAGAGCGGCTCTGCCAGAGTCCATTACGAGGAATATTCTCACATCAGACTTTTAGATTATGTAATCATCTTAAGTCCCGACCGCTCGTCACAAGTTCAGGGTCAGAGTCGGTTCTCATGTAAATTAGACGTTGATCGACCGCCGCCTAATTTTGATATCATGTTAAGGTTTATGATGTCTTGACATCATGAAAAGAGACAGCACAATAAATATGCTCAAATTTTTATTAACATAATGACACCAAATCATAATATTTCACAATAAAATTCGCCTCGGCTCGAGAGGTATGTACCATAATATATTGCAACATGAACAGTATTTACTATGAATTATACAACATACTTGAGATTATACAACATACTAGATACAACATACAGAGAGAATAGAATTATGCAACATACTATTATACTAGCTGCGCCCAGCGGTTTCACCCGCGTGGTGATGGAAAATTGTGATAATGATGATAGAAAACCATATATCTTTATAAATTATAGCCTATGTGTTATTCTGATGTGTAAGCTATATTATTGTAACGTTTCATCAAAATCCATTCAGTAGTTTTTGCGTGAAAGAGTAACAAACATCCATACATACATACAAACTTTCGCGTTTATAATATTAGTAGGATAGTAGGATAGAATTTAAATTTCGAATGTCAATTTCTTAGATTTTTTTGCTACTTACTTGACAGTTATCGTTATATTTTAGATAATTCACACTATATCTTTATAAATTATAGCCTATGTGTTATTCTGATGTGTAAGCTATATTATTGTAAAGTTTCATCAAAATCCATTTAGTAGTTTTTGCGTGAAAGAGTAACAAACATCCATACATACATAAATACAAACTTTCGCGTTTATAATATTAGTAGGATATTATACAACATACTTGGGATGTGATAATTACTGTTTCAAATTATTTATATAATAGTAATATTATTCAAATATTTTAAAGGACCATTCTGCATTTTTTTTTTACTTTAATTTAAACGTTTTTTTTAATTATCCCTAAAACAAAATTTAAAAAAAAACATGTTTGTTAGGTACACGTTTTAAATTATGTACATTAAAATAATATTACTCGAATATTTTAATAGAACATTCCACTGCATTTTTAATTAATATATTTATTTCAAGATTTCTTAAAATAGCATACAAACAAATAAAATAAACATAATTTTCATTAGGTACACTTTAAATAATTGAGGTAAAATGACACTGTCTATTTAATATAAAGTATACGCTACAACAATCTAAAACAATTACAACATACATTTTTTTAAATCATTGCGAAAACACCACCTAAAGTTCATTTGAATCTATGTAATTCACAAAATTGTTTTAATATAATACATACTATCCTTTTTAATTAAAAAAAATCTAAAAATCGCACCATTGCACAGTGGTTTGAAGTCCACAAATCTTGACCAATACCTCAAATGACCTTTGATGGGAATAACAATTGGCACCTATACAAGGGTTTTGAATGTCGCTGATTACGAATCTGAAATCCAAATTATTGTAAACAAAATGGCCGATCCAATATGGCAGACATAAATGTGAAAAAGGTGTCAGATCTTGACGAAAATTGGTATACGCTGGTTTTTAGTATGGTTGATTACGAATCCGAAATCGAAATGGTTGTATACAAAATGGCCGATCCAATATGGCGGACATGTATGTGAAAAGGTGTCAGATCTTGACGAAAATTGGTATACGCTGGTTTTTAGTATCGCTGATTACGGATCAGAAATTCAAATTATTGTAAACAAAATGGACGATCCAATATGGCGGACATGGATATGAAAAAGGTGTCAGATCTTGACGAAAATTGGTATACGCTGGTTTTTAGTATGGTTGATTACGAATCCGAAATCAAAATTGTTGTATACAAAATGGCCGATCCAATATGGCGGACATGTATGTGAAAGGGTGTCAGATCTTGACGAAAATTGGTATACGCTGGTTTTTAGTATCGCTGATTACGGATCAGAAATTCAAATTATTGTAAACAAAATGGACGATCCAATATGGCGGACATGGATATGAAAAAGGTGTCAGATCTTGACGAAAATTGGTATACGCTGGTTTTTAGTATGGTTGATTATGAATCCGAAATCTAAATTATTGTATACAAAATGGCCGACCCAATATGGCGGACATGGATGTAAAAAGGTGTCAGATCTTGACGAAAATTGGTATCGCTGATGACAAGTCCGAAATCTCAAGCCTCATTTCAATAAAAGCTATTATACAGGGTTTTCACAGTTTCTTATTACAGGTGCCTACGAAATTATCTGATTTATTTTGACATTTTATTGAATATTACAACAATTATTATTTTTATATTTAGTCTGAATTATTATCGGAGTCGGAATCTGAACCTTCACATGTTTAATAAATAAAGAAATCCATCGTTTAAATGCTCATCGACTATAATAAAAACTTCTTTCCTGGCATAGTTTTATTCTTCGTAACCGGATTCTGTAATGAAGACATAAAATTGTAAACTCGATGTGCATGTGAAAACTTGAAAAATCTAACAGCTCAAAAAAAACAAAATACTAACTGTCATTTTTAACTACTATATTAATTCCAATCGCCTGAAATATACTACCGTCTTTTTTAAATTAAATTATTAAATCAACTAATTAAAGTTATTAAATTTACATAGCTTATAAAAACAGTTTTTGTATGTAGTATATAAAAACTCATATTTAAAAATCGTTTTTAAAGTCCTATTGTATGCGCGAGATGAAGTTTTGGCTCAATTAATTTAAAAATCTATTCTACATACCTCCAGAAGTCGTATCCATGTCACAGAATGGATATCAAAAACTTCCCTTTAAAATTATTGAATTTATAAGCAACCGTACTTTTCGTTCACTCGGTGCACGATGCGTGCGCTCTCCGCGAAGCCTAACTTCGAACTGAAATCACGACTCAGGTATAAAAGCTAGACTTTTCATTTTTACAATTGCATGCAGCTGTTAATCCGCTGCTTAACGGAGGTCTCAAAAGTACCTATATCGAAATATACATTTTTGAGATTTTGACCAGGATTTCGGATCAACGTGCATTGGTAAAAATTACCGCTTTTCATTCGCCATAAGCGACTGGATCAAAAGAATGTTCGTAATAAAACTCCAGCAGTCGCAACGATTTGCAACGCTTTTTTGTCTAATACACGAGAATTAACGTAAAAATGATATCATAATATATTAATATCGACAGGTAAATATCGCTAAGAAAATTTAAATTGTAAGAATGATTGTTTTTAGAGTTATTTAAATTAAAATAATGGTACTGAATTCGTCCATTCATATATTTCTAACATATGTATTTGTTACAAATAAATTACAATATATTATCCCGTAAGAGCAAAACACAATGAGTCAAGTATTATCTTACAGCAGTGAGTATTTTTTTGGTAGTCACCTAAAATACAGGATTGCGCAATGAAACGGGATTTTTTTACGTCACAGTTGGCAACACTTTAGTGGCAGAAATTGTTCAGAACCGATGTGTAGTTGTTGTAAACGCGTTACTATTTAGTAATCATGGAGCAATGGAGAACGAATCATAGTGCGGCACGTGCTATCTCTGTGAGAGCGTATTACAAGCAGGATAGATAGGTATTTCGACAGCATTAGGACGTCATGAACGTGTTTGTAAGTAGTTTTGTTATTAAATTTATTACAATAATTGTCTCCAAACATAAAGGCGACGTTAATCAACGATGTGTATTTAAACAAGATCCGCATGATTCGCAATAATAAGATAATAGAAAAAAAAAATGCAATGAAGTAAAAACTAATTAATTTACTTAGGCAACGGAGTTAAGACTGCGAATCAAAATATCTAATTTGGGAAAGAAGCCAATACAGTCTGGTTAAACATACAAAGTAAACGCGGAAATCGAAACGCCTTGCAAAGGAGTTTAATCTCCATTAATTAAAGTGAAAGTGGTTCAAATGTGGCCGGAAAAGCGTCGGCGTACGTAGAGATTTTACAACCGCGAAGTAAAGCTTAAAGGAAAAAAAGCACTTAGATAGCGGTGGTAACGGATAAAAAATATTTTAAAGTTCAATTTTAAAAAGCAGCTTTAAATTTTAATTTTTAATTTTAAAAACAGCTTTAAATTTTTTGTCACTTATTCCAAGTGATAAATGAACAAATATAAAAATATATGCATTTGAAAATCCTAAAATATACCTAAACGTGTAGGTTTATAAAAGTATAGTACAGTTATTATGAACTAAATGAGTTAAATTCACTAGCCAACAGTGAAAACGCCACAAGAACAAAGTTAGTTGTTCTGTACTAAATCGACCACGCTGATCACGAAAGCGACCACGAAAAATCCCTGTTTAGCTGTAGTTTTTGCAAATACGTACAAAAATAACGCGCACACGTTGTAATCGCATGAGCAGATGGGACACGTTCGTGGCGTCCTAATTCATAATGCTAGTGAAACCTGGATAAAAGAAGGCCAGCAAAATACTATAATTATACCAGGTTATACATTACCTTCTTATTATAATAGATCCACTGCGATTAGAGGTGGATCAGCTATCTTCGTAAAAAGTACCAGAGATTTTAAAGCTAGGCATGATATTTGCACATTCTCTGTCAAAAAAATATCGAAATAAGTTGCGTTTCCATATCTAAATTCTCTGCTAATGTTGTTTGTTTCTATAGACCACCTCTATCTGATTTTAATAAATTTATAAATGTACTGGAAATAGTAATAGAGAAGCTTACCAAAGAAAATAAATCTCTCATAATTTGTGGGGATTTTAATGAAGATTTCTCGATAAACTCATCTGGTAGTGAAGCACTAATTGATCTATTTTTGTCCTTTAATATGAAAAAAACCGTACATTTTCCCACTAGAATAAATAAAGTCTCTAGCACGTGTATTGATAACATTTTTACAAATATTAGTGACTTCACTGCCAATGAGATAACGTGCAGTATTTCAGACCATGGCGTACAACAATTAAGTTGGTCCCATAAATGTAAAGCGACTGCATTTACGAGCATAGCTAAAAGAATAATTACGACTTCTAATCTGGAGCATCTCCAAGAAGCCTTAATGAACACTCCCCTACATTGTAATATTATTACTGACCCTAATGCTTCTTTTGATAGGTAATTTCACTAAACCATATAATGCCCGTAAAGCAGGTAACACAAAAGAGAAAAAAGAATTTCAATGACTGGGCAACAAAGGGTATAAAGATATCAAAACAACGAATGCTAATCCTCCACGGAAACTTATTAAATAGTAATGATGCCAAATTAAAATAATTTGTTAAAAAATACAAGAATATCTACAAAAATGTGGTTTGGATGGCCAAACAAATGTATTTAGAGGAAGTTATTAAAACATCTACAAATAAAATTAAGGCTTCTTGGGATGTGATTAGGTCAGAGACCTCGCAACAGAAATAAATGTCGGTGGCCTCCAGCGTCTCTTTGAATGTAAATAATTACTATTACGACAATCCCAATACAGTTGCTGAATTGTTTAACAATTATTTTGAGGCTATCGGCGGTAGCACATCGTCTAATCAATCAACGGGTACGACTTCAGCGATTAAAATTTTGGAAAAATTCCGACCCAAAACCGCTGAGTGTTGTCTCTTGACTTCGGTGACTAGGGAGGAGATTATTAAAGTAGCCCAATCACTTAAGCCCAAGTCGTCAACTGACATGTGGTATGTGTCCAGCCGGTTACTAAAGTCATCAATGCCTGCACTTGCAGATTATCTTTGCGCTCTCTTCAATTCATGTATAGCAGAAGGCTCCTTTCCGGATAAATTAAAAATGGCTAAAATAATACCTGTGTTTAAAAAGGGCGTCGTGAAAATATAGATAACTATAGACCGATATCCATATTACCGGTTTACAGCAAAATTTTTGAAAAAATAATATTAAACCGGCTCACAAAATTTTTCGATACTCATGACGTTATTAGCAGTAAACAGTTTGGTTTTCGGGCAGGACTATCGATTATTAATGCTGCATCGAAACTACTCAATAAGTTATAAAATGGGTTGGATGATTCAAAAATATTAATTGGTCTATTTTGTGACTTATCAAAAGCATTTGATTGCGTTAATCACAATATTCTCCTGAATAAATTAGAACATTATGGAATTAGAGGCATAGGGCTGAATTTAATTCAATCATACCTTCAAAATAGGTATCAGACGACAGAGGTAAATGGAACAAGAAGCAAACCGATTCTTGTATCAATGGGTGTACCTCAAGGCTCCATATTAGGTCCATTTTTATTTTTAGTGTACACCAATGACTTGCCGGGATGTGTGTCATTCGAGAATGATGACATTACACTGTT
Organism: Micropterix aruncella; assembly: GCA_944548615.1. Classification (NCBI taxonomy): domain Eukaryota; kingdom Metazoa; phylum Arthropoda; class Insecta; order Lepidoptera; family Micropterigidae; genus Micropterix; species Micropterix aruncella. The sequence goes on along the minus strand of OX155966.1, from coordinate 25,934,481 downwards.
TGCAGATGACACATCCCTTATCTTCTGTGACAAGAATAAGAACTCATTAGTAAGTAGAATTAGATATACAATTGAACAACTCTTAATTTGGTTTAATGCTAATGAATTACGTCTAAATATTACAAAGTCAAAAATAATTCCCTTTCGCTTAAGACCGACCAATTTCGACTATTTAAATGAATTATATGACTATTTCAAAATTGACATCACAGAAGATATACATTTTTTAGGTTTAAGAATTGACAGCAAATTAAAATGGAATACCCATATTGATGAATTAGCTAGTAAGTTATGTAGTTCTATATACTCAATAAAAAAAATCAGAAGTCTTTGTGGCTTCGCGGCAGCCAAATCAGTGTATTTTGCGTATTTCGGCTCATTAATGACTTATGGACTACTATTTTGGGGAAATACCGCAAACAGTAAAAGAATCTTCCTATTGCAAAAAAGAGCACTGCGCAGCATGTATCAGCTAACGCCCAGAACCTCATGCAGAGCATACTTCAGTAATGTAAAGATAATGACCATGTATTCGGCGTTCATATACCAGTGCTTAATGTATGCCAGACAGCACCTAACAGAAACCGGAACTAATGTATACCGGACATTCACTCTTACCATACACGCGGTAATTCACAGAAGCACAGAAGAGCTACCTATACCTGAGCATTAAATTCTACAATTTTCTCCCTACCACTATCAAACAACTGGAGGACAAACAATTTAAAAGAAACATTAAGGAGATGCTGATAGGCCACCCTTTCTATAATCTGACCGAATTTGTGGGCCATGACTTTGCAAATATTGTACCTATTTGAATGATAATTATATATGTACTTTTAGTATTTTAAAAAAGTAAGATTTAGCTTTAGATTGATTACTTAACAATTTACTTACTACTTTAGATGTTACTATGTACAGTTTTTAGCACGTATATATTTGATTTATTGACTGTTTCAATTATTCGGCTTCTGCTTTGATTATTCAACTTTTTAACTGACTATTTTAATTATTGTGTGTTTAGTAGGTAGCCATTAGAATTATTGATTATTTATTTATTTGTTTTGTAATACGATTCGACGACGAATAACTTTTAGTAGGTTCCAAAGTTTCTTAGATACTATATAATTTTAAATATGTGTGTAATATTTTAATATATGTGTGTAACGTAAAGATTAAGGTAGTAATGACACTTACTACTTAAAACACAAATATTTTGACACGTCCAAGAGCGGTTTTTAGCCGCCAATTGGACACGACGTAAATGTAAATGTAAATGTTAATGTTGTCGAAATACCTATCTATCCTGCCTGTAAAACGCTCTCACAGCGAAAACACGTCCCGCACCATGATTCGCACTCCAATGCTCTATGATTACTAAACAGTAACACGTTTACAACAACTACACATCGGATCCGAACAATTTTTGGCACTAAAGTGTTGCTAATTCTATCGTATTTAGGGTTTTTTAAAATAATAATAATATATTTATTACAAATACATGAACCTAGCACCTAAGCAATACATTGAGCAGCAAAATGAGCTACTTTATAAGAAATTTTATAAATTATTTCATGTTTTAAAATATAATTTATGAAATTGTTATTGCTTTGTAAACAATGCTATCAAACAGGCTCGGCTGCCTAGATGTAATAATTTGTTCAACTTTATTGTACCTTCAACGGAATGTACCCGCCATTTGAATGTTTTCCATATATTATTATGTCGCTGCCTGACTGACATGTTGCATTGCATTCTCTCGTCCCAAGATTACATCCCTCATTTAATTATACAATGCCTCAATAAGCATAGTATGGCTTCATAAATGATACGTGTAGGGCTATTTTTAAGCAGGAGTAAATGATTGTACTGCCTGTTAGTTTATATATATATATATTATGGATAGTAGTGTAAATATATTTATTTATTTATTTATTTATTTATTTAAAAACACATCTAGTAAACAATTAATGTCATATTTGTAAGTAAGATGTTAGCAAGAAATTGATGCGACATTATTTTTAATGTTTGACACAGTCGCCTAACTAGGCCTAGGCCTGTTCTAAGCCAGACTTTTAATGACTATATTAAGTGTGCACTGTCAACTTAAACTATAGTTAGTACTTATTTTTAAATCGACAAATATGAAACTACAAATATTTACGCATATACAAATATAGATAGATAATCATCTACATCTATAGATAAAATATATATCCATATATGCACACATACACATACATATATGTATACGAAAATAATAATAAAACCAAAAAAAAAAAATTTACTAAAATAATATACATATATAAATCAATTACATATTGATATAACGCTTACATAGCTATAACAGTCATTTAAAATTATCATGGTAAAAAATAAATACTAAGTACGGAATACTATCATTCAAAATACAATAGTCAGCATATTCCCTAAACCGTCCCTACCCACCTCCAACAACCAATCGGTTAGTGATTTTTTAAAGTGTATGTGTTCTCACTACTTTTAATTGCTTCGGGAAGATTGTTGTACATTCTAGGGCCAATGACCGTGAAATGGCGCTGGCCAAATGCTGTGTAAGTTCTTGGCACCATCATATCACCAGCTTTTGTTGCTAAGTACGGAATACTATCTACGGAATACTATCATTCAAAATACAATAGTCAGCATATTCCCTAAACCGTCCCTACCCACTTCCAACAACCAATCGGTTAGTGATTTTTTAAAAGTGTATGTGTTCTCACTACTTTTAATTGCTTCGGGAAGATTGTTGTACATTCTAGGGCCAATGACCGTGAAATGGCGCTGGCCAAATGCTGTGTAAGTTCTTGGCACCATCATATCACCAGCTTTTGTTGCTCTCGTCTTTCCAACTCGTTGTTGTTTATAAGGGGTCATTTTATTTTTAGTATATATTAGGGCCATGCGAAGGGTCTTACATCCAAAACCTCGGACTGGATGTAAAGAGTGTCTGACGGAAATCGATACGGTTTATGTGCGATTATTCTTTAAATACATTTTAGCGCTACTTCTAGAGGGTGTAGAGTGGACCTTGTAGAACCGCCCCATCCTATAATACCATAGCATAGAATAGACTGACACAATGCATAGTAGGTGTTTTTCAGTGTTCCCGGGTCCACAATATCGATCTATATATTGTTTCATAAATCATTCCGTGTATTTAATTTTTATGAAGTATGAATATACAATCAACGAAAAAATGTTCTTAATTTATACAAATCTGTTAAAGGAATCACTAGGTTTGTGGCAAAGTCTAAATAGTGTTACTATTGCTTACCACGTAAATGTGTCGGTTTCCTGACTGAAATAAAACGACTTAATTGCGACTAAAACAAGTAGCCGGATACCGAATACGTACAATATTGCTAAATACCCGGTTTCAGCGAATAATATTCAGTATTCGGCCCATAAATATTTTTAGTTCTCAAAAGAAAAAAAATAAACATGCCAGCCCCTCTCTCCCCCATGGTAATTTAGGAGATTCATAACAGTTCAGGTTATTTTCCCCGATGTCGCGACCTTTCAGTCAACTGCTAATTTCATTCGATCAAATCATAATAGAATTTATACGATCTTTCTTGAGTTTGGTACCAGCGCGTGCCTTGTCAATCGAAACGGTTTCGCATAAAAAATATAACTCTAATACAGTGTTTTTCGTAAACGATAATCATAGGAAAACTCGCAGGGGTTTATAAATGACTGTGTGCCAGCGACTCCGCTCGCATTTCAAACTGACCATTTTACCAAGCAGTCTATAACTGCAGGTCGTTGACAATAGCAGGATGTGTACAGTTGTTATTATCCGGCAGCTAACAGTTCCGTGCAGTCTGGGGCATATGACCTGCTCGTTATCTTGGGTCGTCTCAACTCATGGTTTAACTCAAATTCAGTAGCCTACTCGAAGAGGGAAGATCCACGATAAGACTCTGTGAATCCTGTCTCAGCTGTGTTGTCGACAGAGGGATCTGGGGGACGACCTCGGGTGCTGCTGGGCGGTTTGCGCATTATGCGGCGTCAGCCAATTGACTCTGCACTTTAATAGATGAAGATGCTCTTATACGTTTCCCAATTGATTTTGGGAAACAATTGAAATGAAAATCTAAATTATTTAAAAACAGGTTTCATGACAAAACCAGAATGTAAAAGACTGAAATGAGAACTTTAGAGGTGTGGAAAGGTTAAACTGAAGCATGTAATTTCAATCAAGTTTGACCCTCTCATCAGATAGGATTGTTTAGAGGTTCTATATTTTTTCAAAAATATATGTGTCAATTATAATCAGGCTAATGATAAAAGTATAAGTATCATTTCATTTTCAATATAAAAAAAATATATAAAGGTAATTTACATCAAAACAGCAGCACATCTGAAGCACAGTAGACACAACAGGTGTCCCCGCCCGGTGTCCATAGCAGTGAATTTTTCAGCCGCCGCTGACCTGATTCTCTTTTACCCGTGAGTATTTCTTACCCTCGCCCAAAAATATATTATTAACGACCCCCACTTGTCGCCACTGTTCTTTGTGAAGTAACCTTGACAGATTTATTTTGAAGGCAGGCCAAAGAATACAGTTAATAATTTATGTATACGGGCGAATAGAGGAATATAGTGGAGTGACTGTACATGTTTCGCCTTTGTTGCGTTGGAAAGTTGTGAACGTATCTTTACCACGGGGGAAATCAGCAAGACGCTGGTGGCGTAACAAGACACGACACGCCCAACCGTAGCCGTGAAAGACGTAACTTTGCTATATATTTCGCCTAACAGTGCTAAACTTTTTTTATTATTATAGTAAGCTGCCTTTTTCGTGATAGTCTTATTTTTTAGGGTATATAAGAAATATTACTTGTTACTCTAGTGTTGTGGAGAGATGACGACCGTGCCAAATAGTGTGCTAAAGGCAGAAAATTTTGCAAGGGACTTTATTTCCTTAGCACTAATTGAGGTATTAAATTTCGGTATTAAACGCGAGCACGGCAACTGTTTCAACCGCTACTGGTGACGTCTGAGAGAACAGTTGGTTCGTAAATATTGAATAACTTTTTCGCCCATCGTTCCGTAATTTTGGCGCCAACCCGGTCCGGTGTCATTACCTACGGGAGTGAATCATCATAATAGTAATAAGAATAGTAAAAAGAAAACTTCACTTATTAAAGTTTATGAAAACCTCATTAATTAATTAATTTATTTATCTATATTTTTGTTAATTTAATCTTCAGGAAACATACAACGCTCCATTAATTATAACTAGTTTTGCTCGCCGATTAAATGTTTCCTACAAAATGGTCCTACATTATATTCTTGTTCGTCATTACAGTCAGTGGGGACCACTGATCATGTAAATTTATTTATTTATTTATTCGCAATTGGAAGTAAGGGCGTGAGTGTAAGGCCGCTGGGTATCACGCCTGGGTATCTCGCGGTGAGGGCGTTGGCCTCTTACGGGCATGTCGCGGAGCTTGACGGTGGACTGCTTTGTCCAAGTCTTCTGCGTTCACTTCACGGGAGATAAAACGACTAATCGTTAAAACTTCCTGAGGTGACGGGTTCGCCCGTTGTCGCTGAAAACTCTATTTGATGGATCAGCAATGGGTATTCATCGCTATTTGTTGCGGTGGCTCGAATCACGCATACTTAATGCCCGGTTCACATTATTCCAGTAGCATTCCAGTCCAGCGATCGAATCCGGTGCTGGAACGCCACTAGAATAATGTAAACCGGCACTGGAATGTACCCATTCCAGTGAGTAATCCAGTCCAATGACTGGATTGACTGTCTACTTTTCATTCCATCTCGCCCATTCCAGCGCCACTGAAATACTGTAGACAGCCAATCCATTGCTGGATTAAACGTTGAACAGTGAATACGCATTGGGAACAGTTTTTTGGAAACACACATTGTTGTAACAATGAAGTTGACTAAAAACCATTCAGTACTACTAACTATTCAGTTTGTTTCTTTATACAGGGAATATGTGTGTTTTTGGGATATCTAATATGTGTGTATGTAGATGTATGTGTGTGTGCGTTATTATATATGTACGTATGTATGTTTGTATGTGTATATGTGTATATATGTATGTAAGTAACCCTTTATCATATATATTTCTATTAATATGTGTACTATTTTATGCCATTATCTTAGTGTTAGTATTGAAAGTAGTCTAAGTCAGTACTACTCAAACGTCAGTACTACTCAAAAACAAAGGCTATATATTTCGTATGCCCAGATACAGGCTGTTTGGTCTAGTTGGGCATTCGTCTAGAATGATCGTATGGGTTGTGTTCATTTTCTTATTGCTTATATAAATAGTTACAAATCATATCTGTACGATCTCATTGTTAACTCTCTACCAAGTTGTAACAAATAAATTACAAATAAATAACAAATCTCATCGGAATGTTATAAAAACAAACACATGTGCCAATCCGCCCTGCAAAAAAAAATGAGGATATGCAAATAGAAGGTTTCACAGTTAATGATGTGAAAAATAAAATAAAAAGCATGCTATCAAAGTTCAAAGTTCAAAGTTTATTTATTCCAAAAAAACCCGGCGAGGGTATAGAACTTACAATTAATAAATACATTTTTTTATAATAGGGGAGATATGTACAAAATGACATACATGGACAAAACGACATAGTGCCCTTTGCGCGGGAACTGCCAGGTATTCCTTTCTCAAATCGACCGCTAGAGGCGCGGGACGAGGCGTCCGCAATCATGCGAGCGCGTCAGTTCCCCCCGCGCACGCGGCTGCGTTTGACGTGGAATAACAGAATTTGTGTATTGGCGAGTTTTTTTTTGTATGCAGTTCGTATTTACGAAGGTAAGTGTATTCATCGTATTTCTTGTACATACTTGATGGAGTGCTGTTATTTGAAGTCCATTGTGTCAGCTTATAGTGCGTTTTCGTGTTTATTTCTGTTATAAAATATATATTTTATTGTTGAAAAATGTTATGCTGCTATGGACAAAATGACATAGACCGACTAGGGTCAAAATGACATAGTATGTCATTTTGTCCATACATATGGACAAAATGACATACTACAAGATGGTGATTATAAAACTTTAGGTCCACCGGGTTGTTTGGAAGTAATTGCCTAAGGCAATAAGTCTGCCCTTGCGACTATGAAGTCGCACAAAGATTATTATTATTATTATTATTTAATTTTAATATTTTGTTCTAGTTTGCGGGAAAATGCCGCGCAACTATCAACGAACATCCACGCGGCAAAATTGGAACGATGAATCAATGGCGAAAGCAATGGATGCTGTCAAGAATAAGAAGATGGGATGGCCTTTGGCTTCAAAAACCTTTGGTGTTCCCCAAGCAACATTGAAACGCCATGCTTTAGGTCATAATAAGATGCTAAAGCCAAATGCCAAGGGACTGGGGAGATTCAAAACAACTTTTCCCAAGGAAGTTGAACGAAAACTAATCCAGCATTTTTAGAGCAGAGATTCAAGAGAAGGAAAATATTCCTCCATCAAGAATATATAACGTTGATGAATCGGTACTATCAACTGTGCAAAAACCACGAAAAATATTTGCCACAGCTGGAAGGAAGCAAGTAGGTGCTATAACCAGCGCGGAACGAGGATCCAACGTTACAGTTGTTTGTTGCATGAACGCTACAGGCAACTACGTCCCACCCTGTCTCATATTTCCACGTAAAAATATGAAGAAAGAACTAACAGATGGTGCACCTACTGTAACATTAGCTATAGCACAAGAAACAGGGTGGATGACAACAAACGTGTTCTGCACTTGGTTAACCCATTTTCAGTCATATGTCAAGGCATCCATCGAAGACAAAGTGCTCCTGTTCGTCGACGGTCATGCCAGCCATAAAGGAATAGACTGCCTAACGTATTGCAAAGAGAATGGAATCATCTTAGTCTGTTTTCCTCCACATTGCACGCATAGGATTCAGCCGTTGGACGAGACCTTTTACGGACCTCTTAAAACTTATTGCAATCAAGAAATCACAAAATGGTTGAAATCTCATCCTGGTAGAGTCGTCACACATCTTCAAATCGGTGCCCTCTTTAACGGCGCGTATGGAAAAACTGCAACTGTTGAAGTTGCTTGCAAAGGATTCGAAAAAACTGGCATTTGGCCACTCAACCCGGACATATTCCCAGATTATCTCTTCGCACCTGCTGAAACTACCAATATACCTGCTGAAATTGAAGAGATGAACATAGAAGATGATAGTGTTCCAGTAGGGCGTCAACAACGAACATCATCTGAAGAACCGCGCACATCAGTACAAAGTTCTCCAGCTAAAGAATCTAGCTCAGCCATTCCTGGGCCGTCCACTATACCGGATGTCTCAAATATTAATATTGAGGTATTATCACCACTACCGAAAGGAAAATTCGTTAGTGGTCAAGGAAAAAGGAAGACGAGGAAACGCGTAACGGAAGTTGTCTTAACATCTACACCAAATATGGAAGAAGTCAAAAGAAAGTCAAATCCTACACCTGTGAGAGAAAACAGAAAGGTACAGAAGGTAACGAAGTTCTTAAACCTCAGTTCAGATAGTGAGGAACTGTTTCCTTCGCTAGAAGACAAGAAAGACGATGACGCCGCCTGCATATACTGCAACGACTTATTCTCTCGATCCAAACCAGGAGAAGGGTGGTTGAAATGCATGGCCTGTGCACGTTGGGCTCACAGCTCATGTGCTGATGTGCCGAAAAAAACTAAAATATTTGTGTGTGAACTGTGTACCTAGGTGAAGTATTGTGATTTAATTGAAATACTATTTTTTTTCTTGCCTATGTCATTTTGTCCCTATTTGGTATGTCGTTTTACCTATACCACTTTGAAAATATTGTTCCGACAAATTTTGTTATTTTCTGTCCTAACTTTTTAAACTGTAGTTTTAAGTGGGAAATGATTACACTTTTGAGTTCCTAACTAAGCAATGATTGTACAATTACATGAATATGTGTAATTTGTACCTTAATTTCCGAATTATAGTTCTAAAACTAAACAGTATGTCATTTTGTACATATCTCCCCTATTCATATTTTAAACATATTATATATCTGGCAAAAATACAAGTATAATTAATCACGTTAGAAATCTGAAAGTCAATAAACTATACAAAATAAACCATTACATTGTCTAAATATTAAAAAGAGCATTAAGAAATATCATAATAGATCTACATAATATTATGATGAACTAGGCAAGATTAAAAAACCATCTACGTCTGGTGCTAGTGGTGATGTTTACCAGACGAAGATAAAAAAATCACAGTTCAATTCATTTATAAGAAAAGCAATGGTGAAAATAAAAGTACGAGTATGTATTTTTAGAATTATTATTTATTTAAAATGATAAAATAGATTTTCGTACAGTCACCTAATTTTCAATAAATCATATTATTTCGCCACTGTATTTTCCCTTCATTCACAAAGTAATTAATATACTGTGTTCTTTTTTCTCTTGCACTTAACGATGAATTGTTAGTACCTTGCTTCGTGACACTGTTTACGTCATTTCTCCACATACCTTCAATCAAACTATGGGTATTAATATCATCGTGGTCAACAGAACAAATAGTTATATAAACGTAAGACTTTTTTCGTAACCAATTGTCTAGAGAACAAGCTGCATAGACAGTGTCATCCACAGTATCTTTTTTATTTCCTGACTGCCAAAAGAAGGGTTATATTTTTACTGCATATGTATGAACCTATGTATTTGCATGCCAATTTGACTATATTACCGTTATTTGTGAGTGTCTTCTTGTGGGTGTCTTATTTGTGAGTGTCTTATCTCTAATTTATGCAGTAAAAAAGAAATTATATGCAGTAAAAGGGAAAAGTTTTTTGTTTTAAACACTTGAGACGATAAATTTACTTATTTTGATATGTATATTTTGATATGTTGATAATATGACCAATAAACATGACCTAACGATTAAAATTATTTTTTAAATATAAAATACTACCTACTTTTTGTGACTTAAATATAAAATTTAGACATATGCTGTCGCTGACTTTTTTGTAGGCATTATCAAGCTCTACAACTTTTCCCTAGAACTCAATCATATAACTCGCAGCGTTAGTTGGAAACGTTTCGTTCGACCGCTTATCCTCCGACTTACTTTGCAAATCCGACTACCACGAAAAAGTCTTTTCATTTTTCGGATTAATATATATCCTATGACACTCGCAAATAACGTGGCTTTCTATTGGTAGAGGAATTTTCAAAATCGGTTTAGTAGAACCAGAGATTACTTCCTACAACCTCACAAACTTTACCTCTTTATAATATTAGTATAGATAAAGCCGTTTTAGACTCATCTGGCTATCTGTCTGAATGTACAGTCGATTGGCTAACGCCGCGCGGTGCACAAACTGTACAGGAGCGCCCAAACTACGATTCCCAGGGGAACTGGCCGCTTCTGCTTAGAGGCTGCCGGATGGCTGTTGAACCGTGAGTTCGGTAGACCCTAACACAAGGGTCGTAATGGCTCAACTGCATTGAGCCCATTAGATCCCTTTCGATGGTATAGTTCTAAAATGTTTACGGCCACTCGCCTCGATAAAGGCAGACTACTTCAAATGTCAAATTCTGCCTCTGTGATGCTCTTCCGAGCAGCCGTGCGCCCCGTGAAAAGTTCCCCGAGCGGAGTGCGGAGATAAGGCATCCGCCGTGGCTTAACGAGTGGCGCGAGTATTGTAATGATATTCCTCTGCTCGCAACAGATGGCGCTGAGGTATGGGGATTATTGTGCAGAAAGCGGTGCCGGGGATTGTTCGGTAGGTGGGCTGAGTCGAGGGGGTAGGGTGGGAGGGTTAGTGTTTGCTTTGTAAGAAAGCAAGAATACGTCGCGGAGCGATGAGAGGGCGCCTTCGCAGAATGTATTTTTAAGCGCGCTCGCCTTGCCCGAGGCGGCCGCGGCGGCGGGCGGCTGTCTGCCAAGCCGAGTAAGTACACTCCGACGCGTAATCCTAGTCTTGAAATCTTCAGGGCGGGAAATTAAAGCTGCGGTTCAATCGCGATTTCGCTCCGCCCCGATTGAGCACAGAACGCGATATTAATCCGACTAAATCACAATCAATCAATTGTCATAGGCGGATGAAAAACTATGTTTATAATGCGAAAAACTGTGCTAAAATATACGGGAAATTTAAAAGTAACGTAACGCACGAATAAACATACCTACTTTGAATCCCATCAAAATTTCAGAAACAAATTCGAAACCCATTTCACACTTGATATTAAACAATATATTTTTTTCCTACAAAAAAGGCAATTTCAACCATATCAAATATGAGCCTTGTAGACTCTTATGTTACCGGCTATGACGTATGCTTGTGAGACATGGACACTGACTACTGGGATGATCCACGAGCTTAAGGTGGTGCAGCGTAACATGGAGCGAGTCATGCTCGGCATATCGTTGCGCGATCGAGTCCGAAACGAGCTCATCAGACAGCGCACGAAGGTGGTCGACGTGGGTCAAAGAGTGGCCAAGCTGAAATGGGCTTGGGCCGGCCACGTGGCCCGACTACGCGACGAACGGTGGAGCAAGCGCGTTTTGGAATGGAGACTGTTTTTGTAATTCGGCTTCGATCGTTGGTTGTTGATCGCATTTTTCTCTAATGGTCTCGTTTCGAATTCGGTCGCTGAGTGATTATACCTGATTATACTGATAATACCTCAGCATTCTTAAATTTTCTTTTTCTTCAACCACGAATATGGTAGTTTGAAAACTTGATCGGGTTTTAAAAATCTATTGAGAGACATTTATTAATGTCCTGAATACTCCTCGGCCTCATTCGTCTCCTAGCTTGTCCTTATATCGCATTCCTTCCTTCGATATTGAGTAGCCATGTGTTATATATCGATGGCATAGAACGCAGATGTGGTAAGTACACTTTTTGTCAAAATTGAGTTAAGTACACAGAGTTGGTCGTTGTAACTTAATTTTGGTGCGTACAAATGTGGTAAGCGTATGTTGTCCCAGTTATGATTTACTAATGTATCAAACGTGGTAAATTGATTAAAAATGAAAATTATGTAGGAGTCAATTGTTGCATGTGCCCTTACCCCATTCGACGTGAACAAATTAAATGTACAAATGTGGTATGTGGCACTTTGTATATTTTGCCACCTTAACTGACAACCCAGACGTTCTGTCAACATTTCACTTGTCACTTTGGTGAATCGGTTAGTTGGTTTCCGTGTAATTTTATTGTAAATTCAAGTGCCTTTTAGTAAAAAGAAGGGAAATATGGTTAGACGAGGACGTTTTTTAGTTGAACTTGCATGTGAGGAATCAGGGACTGGTAACTATCTGAATAAATTACTAAAAATAAATTAAATAAAAATTATATTGGAAGAATATCGGGCTTTAAGTAATACCAACAAACAAAAGCAATATTTATCATCACTAATTACCATTGGTGATGTTGTTCGACAAAATGCTTAAATCCCTAAGAAACTATCGAAACAATATCATTTCAGGGCACCAGGAGGAGCATTGATTAAAGTTTCTACAAAGTTTTTATACAATATTTTATCGATTAGTCACAGGATATTATTATTATACACTTTGATAGTGTCAAGTACTGCCACATAATTGAGTAACGACAAAAGAGCAGACAAGAAATCAGCCACTGCTACAACAGTGAGCAATATTGCAGCTGTTAAATCTCACATTGACTCATTCCCACGGATGGAATCTCATTGCTGCAGGCGTGACAGCAAGAAATTATATTTGGTCTCTGATTTAAATATAAGCATTATGTATCGTTTGTACAAAGAACAAATTCAAGAAATGCTACCAGTGCCCTATTATGTTTATAAGGATATTTTTCATTCATATGATCCAACATTAAGCTTTTATCAGCCAAAAAAAGGATTAGTGTACAAATGTAATGCATATAATGCCTCATCAAATAAAGATGACTCGAAAGATTAATGGGCAGCACATAAAGCCAGAAAAATGCATCAATGAAAATGAAACAATGTGAAAAAAATTAAGGCACAAGAGAATCATGGTAAAACATTCAGATTGGTTTCGTTTAACTTGCAAAGTATATTGACTCTCCCATTTGTAGATGATTCTGCTATTTATTACAAGATAAAATTGAATGCATATAATATCACAATATATGAATCAAATCAAATCGCATTTATTGTCTTCAAAAAACTTTACATAGTTGTTTAGACATTTTATATAGCCGCTTAATGTTAAAATAACTTTAAAATGTATACTAAATATTTCATTAGAGACTCACCACATAATTGAGTTATATTAGATATTTATAACTACAGATAGTCATGAAATTATTATATTAAAATGAAATGGTCCTGTAAGTAAGAATTATAATTGATTATGGGAGACAATTAAAAATAATAGTAATAATATAATCAATAAAATGGTACAAATGTCAAGTTAAATAAAAAAAATAAAAAAAATCGAGATGGAAATTGTCAGTAATCTATTTATAATTCGTTAATATTATATAATTCTCTCGCAATAAGGTAGCCTTTTAATTTCGATTTAAATTGGGTGATATTTCCGTTTCTACATATACTTTTGATATTCTCAGGCAGTTTATTGTAACACGCCATTCCAACGTAATTTGGATCCCTTTTGAATAATTCCAGAGATGGACGGGGTAATGCTAAATTGTGCCTACATCTGGTGAAATGCGAGTGAATTTCTTTTTGGGTCTTCATTTTTCCTATGTTTTTTAATATTAATTTTATGCATTCAAATATGTATAATGATGGTAGCGTTAGAATACTGAGATTTTTGAAGTGACCACGACATGATTCATTATGTTTAAGGTTTATCAATATTCTTATGGCTCGTTTCTGGAGAGAGAAAATATGTTGCCTTAAAACTACTGTACACTGTGTCCAGAAGGGAATCCCGTAACGAAGAATTGACTCGAAATAGGCAAAGTATATTATTTTGGATTGTTTAACACTGATTAGTTTCCTTATTTGCCTTAGTAAGAAACAGGCGCTGGATAGTCTGTCGCTTAATTCCTCTCCGTGAGCATTCCACCTTAAATTTTCATGTAAAACTAAACCCAGAAATTTATGGCTTTTAATATTGGCTACTGTGTTTGCACCGATAATTATATTTTGACTGTTTATAACCTTATTTTTTCTACAAGATAGCAAGATGGATACTGTCTTGGATGTGTTAAGAGACAGATTATTTTTCTCGAACCAGGTATTCAACAGAGCCAATTCATGGTTTAACGTTTTCACTACATTCTCTATTTTGGCATCTGCAAAGCTTATGCTGGTGTCATCTGCATACAAAGTTATATTTGAGTGAGCTACTATAGATGGGAGATCATTAATATATAGAATGAAAAGGGTCGGTCCCAGGATGCTTCCCTGAGGAACACCGCTCTTCGTTTCACACTCATCGGAAATGGTTCTCTTCAATACGCCACCTGTGCAGTCGTCTAATTGTACAACTTGTTTTCTTTTTGAGAGATAGCTGCTGAACCATTTTAAGCTATTTCCTCGGATTCCATATCTGTCGAGTTTAGTTAGCAGTGTTTGATGGTCTACCATATCGAACGCTTTTGATAAATCGCAAAATACGGTACTTGAATAAAGTTTCTTGTCCATGTCATTGTACATTTTTCTCAGAACGTTGTTCAGTGCATCGATTGTACCTTCTTCTGAAACCGAACTGAGATTTTGTTAGGATATTTTTATTTTCTATGTATTTTAACAACCTTGAATTTACTATTTTTTCAAGCACTTTGGAAAAAACAGGTAGCAACGCTATTGGTCTGTAGTTGTTTATTTCAGTTTTTGGACCTTTTTTATATATAGGAATAATTTTAGCAATTTTGAATTGATCTGGGAAAATTCCATCTCGGAGAGATATATTGAATATATAGGCTAATTTGTCAACTATAAACGGAAGTGTCAATTTTACCATGTCTATTGCGATATCGTCAATTCCTGAGGATTTTTTATTTTTCATGGAATTCACTATTTTTGTTATTTCAACAACATCAGTTGGCTGCATGAAGAAAATATGTCTGCTGTAAGGTATATTGTGCCCACCTGTTAGATTGTTCTGTGAGGTGTTTGATTGTGATATTTGACCGATTTGGGAAAAGAAAGTGTTGAACATATTCGCTACTTCTGTTTGATCTTCGACCGTATGGCCCTTTCGGTTAAGAGTAATGTTAGAGTAGCACTTTTTTCCTTTGCCCATTTTATCATTTACAAGCTGCCATAATGCTTTTGAATTATTTTTCAAATTTAATATTTCATTTCGGATTGATGAAAACCATTCCAGATGGTTACTGCTACTTATGGGATGAATGTAAAGCTCAGAAAGGCAGCAATGAAATAGGTACCTGTTTTTTAAATATTTGGAGTCATTGCCTGATACCGTGACTCATGTTTCTTCTTTCTCTGACACATGTGGAGGCCAAAACAGAAATGAACATGTCTGTGCTGCAATGTTATATGCTCTGAATAATTTAAGCCACCTGTAGACAATATATCTCAAGTACATGGAATCTGGGCATTCTTATTAGAGGCAGATGCCATGCATGCCACAATAGAAAGGGCTAGAAAACATTTTAAAAAATAAATCACACAGGCCTTCCTAATTTCTGCTACTAGAATAAATCCAAACCCATATATGTATTGTAAATGTTTTGACTAACAGTGACTTTTACGATTTTAATTTATTGACCAATCAAGTAGTACACAATACTTCATAAAATAATGACAAAAACACTGTGAATTGGCTGAAAATTAAATGGCTGCGATTTACCAAAACTACGCCAAATATTATTATGTACAAATATGACCTCGATGAAGAAAACTTCATGAAAATTAATATTAATCAAAAAAGAAGGGCTAAGGTAAAAAGAAAAAAATGTGTTTGTTACCTTCTCTGCTAAACGATTGTGATTTGTAATCATAGTTTTAACTTACAGGCAGCGGATTGGCAGCAAGATATAATATTAAATAAGGCATACAATTAAACCTTGACTATCACAGAAGCCAAGAAGAAGGACTTATTGTCTCTACTTGATGGTTAAGTAATCCCACAGGATTATGAATGTTTTTATGATTCTCTGCCTTCAAGTTCCCGCATTTTTAGATGAGTGGATTCTAAAGATGAGGAATAAAATTTGAGTTGTTTTTGTTAATTAGGTAAACCCACTTAGTTTAAAAAACCCACAGATTAATCTTGCATAGAACTATCCATGCTTGTTTAATAACTTCTATGTACTTTACTAAACTTAATTAAATATTTTTCAATTATAAAAAGGTATTTTTTTCATGTTCTTCTTTTAAAAGAAACTGATATCAAAAGCAGACAATTGTGGTATGTACAATAGAGCAGTAGACAGAAGTGGTAAGTGCACACCTATAGGTAATTAATTCAAATTTAAGCATCCATATTTTACTTTTATTATTCTAATTACCTATATTGTGTTAGCCAATGAACTAGTTTACAGTATATAGAAATATAGGAGCTATAATAATAAAACCCTAAAAGTACCAGATATCCAAACTTTAAAATTGCTGTCCTGTAAAATGTATTCCATTGCACATACCACATCTGCATTCTATGCCATCGATATTTCTGTCTTATTTTCATTATCACGTATATTATGAAATTGTACTCATTTATTATGACCACTAATTCAAAAAAATACTCCTGTTATATATACATTTGCCTACATAAACATTGTGCCAGATTGCATTTCTTTGTGAACTAAAACTGAAATTCGTTTAAGTGAACGAGATACGTCTGTTTTAAAAAAGACTGCCAATACACCTCGTCGTGCCTCGCTTTTGCCGACGACCTAACTTTCATCACCATAAGCCCCAAGCAGCTTTCCCTGCTATTACAGAAAGTGGAGCTTTTCTGCGACTGGTCAGGCTGTATAAAAGTGAAGCCCTCCAAATGTTTTTGCCTTGGACTCGCCCGCATAGACACAAAATTTACATCCTATGACGCCAAATTGGTCTATAAGGGCTCTAATATCTCCCTCATAGACCCAAACAATCATTTCAATTTCCTCGGCAGAAAAATCACCCATCAAGGAAAAAACGTCTAGGGCGATCATGTTATAGAGCATTTCAAAAGTTGCCTAGCAAAAATAGATGCCTTGCTAATTTCTGTCCCTCGTAAGGCCTGGATCTATGACAATTATCTAACGTCACATTTGTCATGGCCCTTTCTTATTTACGATTTTACCAAAACCCAACTGTCCCGTCTAGATGCGCTGGTGACAGCTAGTTTAAAATCCTGGCTGTCCTTAGCCAAACCAGCTGACCCCTCGACTATCTTTAGGTCCAAACAAAATTTTGGGCTAGCGCTAAACTGCCCTCTCTGCTCTACGCTAACTCCAGAATAACCAAATATTCGATTCTGTGCAATTCCATAGATCCGGCAATATCGAAGCACGTAATAAGTGGCCGTAGTGATTCAAATGATCTACAAGCCCGCGTAGACTTCCACAAAAAGTTCGTTACTGGAATCAGCCAGAATGGCACTGGTCTGGGGTATGGCAGTACAACCACGAGCGACGTGGACTTGAAGAAGTCTCTTCTGCGGGAGATTACGACAGCAACAGTACGGCTCACGCTATTGGCCTTCAATGCCAGAATGATTGGACAACAATTGGGGACTTTTGCATTCCGCCTCCAATGCACTGGAAGGTAATGCTCTATGACTGGACGCCAGAGATGCAAAAATTTTATTTGAATGCCTTTCAGCATCCACTTCCAGACCCCAGACCCCTCGCTCGTTGGAGCTTTGCCGAGGATAGTTCTTGTCCCCTCTGTAGCAATACCCCTTGCACAGCTAGACACATTCTAGCTGGCTGCAAGGTGGCCTTAGATCAAGGACGGTACACTTTCGTTCTGATGCAAAGATTCCCATGTAGAATCTCATGTGTCATTCCCTGTAAAATCTGCAGTATGTGCTAAATATGCAGTATACTTAGGCCTCAAACTTTTCAATAAATTGCCCGAAAGATTAAAAGAAATTAAAAACATTGATATTTTCAAGAGATCCATCCGAGTCTATCTGCTTAAAATCAACATGTATGCCCATAACGACTTCTTAAAATATTTTGAAAATACATAGCATCGTATCTACCCATTTAATCTAATACATATTATTTACCGTTAATTGTTTTGTTGTAAACTGTTATCATATAGTCTATGTTTTTGTAAATTGGTAAGTTTAAAACTATATATTGTATATCATCTCTTGTCTAAATTGAGTAACTAATTTAAGATTAATTACTGTCATTCCTACACAATTGTATGGTTGTATTGAAAATAAATACCTTTTACTTTATTTTACTTTACTAAATAGCTTTAAGATAGTAACAAGCAGCCACTGTTTCATATATTAAAGCTTTTTTCAAAGCTTGTGCCTGTGCCTGCTAAGTGCCTATATATAATTAAATTCAAAATAAATTGTACTGTATAAATAGGATAGAAAACGAATTTACCGCGTGAAATTTGTAGGACCCTAGGGTAGGGTCCTACAAATTTCACGCGGTAAATTCGTTTTCTATCCTATTTATAATGTCAAACAACCGCGATAGTCTTCGATTTTAAATTGTACTGTAGTTTGATTGAGAATCAATTTCAAAATAAATCAGAATGTTGTTAAAGTTGATCTTATTAATCTATGTAGGTATATAGAAGATTTGTTATTTTTTACATGCTTTTAATTACCTTGCAATGTTTGTTAGTTTGTTTAGGTCAAATCTTGCAATGTCAGTTAGAACCACTTCCCCTTATCATATAAACCCGTTATTAGGATAATCGACAGGTGATTGTAAGAATAATCGACAGGTGATTATAAAAATAATCGACTCTCTCAAACCTAGTCCATATGGATTATGGATAGGCCTTTTTCGTAGCACGAAGACGGTTTCTACATTAGCAGCCCTACGCCATTATAGAATCCCGTGAGATATAACAGTAATATTTTGAAAGTCCAAAATTATGTTAATTCGAAATTTCCCGTTTCCTTGCGCAACCCAGTATATATATATACTTTATTGTCCGCCAAATGACAATTGATTTATTGTGATTTAGTCGGATTAATAACGCTTTCTGTGCTCAATCAGGGCGGAGCGAAATCGCGATTGAACCGCAGCATTAATTTCCCGCCCTGAAGATTTCAAGACTAGGATTGCGCGTCGGAGTGTATGTACTGGGCTTGGCAGACATCCGCCCGCCGCCGCGCGCGCCGCCTCGGGCCAGGCGAACGCGCTTAAAAATACATTCGGGAAAGGCGCCCTCTCATCGCTCTGAGACGTATTCTTGCTTTCTTACAATCCAAACACTAACTCCCCCTCCCTCCCGTAACGCAGACCACCTACCGCACGAACCCCGGCACCGCTTTCTGCACAATAATCCCCATTCTTTAGCGCCATCTGTTGCGAGCAGAGGAATATCATTACAATACTCGCGCCACTCGATAAGCCACGGCGGATGCCTTATCTCCGCACTCCGCACGGAAAAGTTTTCACGGGGCAAAAAGCTGCACGGAGGAGCATCGCAGTGAGAGAATTTAACATTTGAACTAGTTTGCTTCTTCGGAGCAAAAAGCCGTAAAAATTTTAGAACTACGCCATTGCAATTTCCTTTGTATCTCATCACTGTAAGGCGAGCAACCGAGAAGTCTAGCTATACCAGAGCGTGTTTTATGATGTAATTTATCACCTTTACATCATCACCATCATCATTTATTTCCAGAAATTTTAGACTATACAGAGAAATGCGTAAACACAATTTGATATTAGGCTAAATATATGTAAACGAACCTAACACGAGTACAGGTAAGTTCACAAAGGAAAATTATCGGAGTTGAATACGAACAGATAGAAAACAATATATTAATTACAGTAAAGGTAGGTTTCAAATAGGTGGACAATATTAAATTCTAAGTAATTAATGGAAGAACTACTAGTGGCCTTAGATCAAGGACGGTACACTTACCGCCATGACAAAGTTCTCGCTGTTATTCGCGAGGTAATTAGTCTCTCAGTGGCTCGTGCCAACAAGGGTTTGACAGTATCCTCCAAACCCCGAATACAGTTTGTGCGGGATGGCTCTAAAGGCAAAAAACATTTAACTACAAAACCTTTGTCAATAATTGAGAAAGCTACAGATTGGATTCTGGAGGTTGATTCGGTCTCTAAGCAGTATAAATTCCCTGAAAGTCTCGGATGCACAGCCCTCCGTCCAGATATAACTCTTTACTCTCTATCTCGGAAGGTGGCTTTTATTGTAGCATTAACTGCTCCATGGGAATCAAATATCCCAAAAGACCACGAGTACAAATTAAATAAATATCATGATCTTGCAAATGCCGTAACCCGGAACGGCTTCACTGTTCACCTTCACGCGGTGGAAGTTGGCACTCATGGCTTGCCAGCTAAATCTCTATTTCACCTCTTTAAAGATCTCGGCCTTTCCAGAAAAATAATCAACTCTTTCTTAGAAAAATTATCTAAAACTGCGATTTGCGCATCTCAAATTCTATGGCTTCGAAGGGGGAGTGAATGGGTGGTAAGGTGAACGCTCACATATGGCAAGACAGCTGTCCTAAACCTACCACAGCCGGTTCGTAAGTCCGGAATCCACTGCTCACCCCCCAGAAGTGTAAAAAAATAGTATTATGATGGGCCCGACTCCGGTCGGTGAATTCCATGGCAGCTCCGTTTGTATTTATTTTATTATATATATAGCTGAGAGCGGAACATAAAACGAACGATCTTCGATAAAAAACTACCTGTCAAACTTTTACTCGTCCGAATAAATTTTTATCACATTTCGGGCGGTGTTAGATTCAGATGCTTTATCTTTTGTGTGTAGTTGTAATGCGAAAAAGTGACCGTTCATTTCACATTCCGCTCTAGCGTATTGCCCTATCTTGTTATGGGAGCTAATGGGCCCATGATGAGGTGGCCACGAATATCCATGTGTTCAGGGTCGGTCACACTCACGGGTCAACACCCATCCGATGGCCTCCACGCATGGGGTGCGAACCTGGGTAGGACACTGGGTCAACCAGTCTCTCCTGGGAATCAAACCTCTGGCGCTCCTGGACGGTCTGCGCACCGAGCGGCGCAAGCCAATCGACTGTGCTCTCCGACTAACAATCGGGGGAGTCTGAGAACTGTATTGTTTCCTATAGAGCGGGGGTGGTTGTCTACCTTACGGCGACTGCTCTTGAAATGACCATTGGCCATCCGATCCCGGTTCAGAGTCGGGCAAAGGACGCCTTGGTCCGCGATAGATTCGGTGCACACCGTTTCACCGCTTCGTAAGGGAGAGGACCGCGCAAGCGACCTCGAACTCGGAACCAATCGAGAGACCGGAGAAATCTGGTCACAATTTGAAGTGAGGGCGCGAGTATCTCGAGCCCGCCGGGTTTATTCCTGGCTCACTCGCGGTAAGGCGTTGGACTCTCACGGGTTGTGACGTAGCTGGACGTAGAATGTACTGTCCAAAGTCTTCTACGTTCACTGCAGGGCGACCGAACGACTAATCGTTAAAACGTCCTGTGGTGACGGGCTCGCCCGTTGTAGTTGACACCGCAAGATGCCCTATCTTGATCACACGGACTAATTTCCGATTTTAGTTCACGAAGAAACGCAATCGAGCCCATTTATTTACTATAAGCCTGGCGGCACGGTCGTAAGATATTGCCATTCGGCATTAGGCCCACCATATTGTAATGTATTTTGTGTACAATAAAGTTTTCCAAACAAATCAATCAAAAATATTGAACACAAAAATAAGCGAAAATTTCTTCGGGACAGTGTACCGCTCCATCTCAATTTTGACACGAAGTGTATCGAAGAACTTCCTTTTATATTCCCAAACGCTTACAACAGCAATTTTATAGCAAAGCCAGACGCAACACGCTGTAATCTTGTCGGGTGTGAGAGAGCTCCTATTACCTTATTTACCTTCATCGACACGTCGTCGTTTTTAGCCTGGCTTTGCCAGGCGATTATAAATGGATAGATTTATTTATTTATTAAGCTATTGCATAGCTTTTATCGCGGGCCTAGTAGGCCAGCGCGGCGACCGAATGAAGAAATTTCTTAACGAAAATTAATGATTTTAAACTGATAATTACGTCTAAACGAGTACTGCTTACGATTCGAAAAAAATATATGTTAAACAAGAACATTTCCTTAATATTCTTGGCTTTGAATATTTTAGATTTTGTTTATATTATATAGTGCAATTAATTTGTGAAATTAGGTCTAACCGAACACAAAAACGACTACTACGCAAATACTATCTGGCGTATTATTATGAAACCTGCACCATTTTAAAGATAATTTAATTATCTATCATTTTATCTACGATTTTTTTCGAATAATCCGTTTTTTTTGCTTTATCGAATAAAAAATTCGTGCTCGGCGCTCTATCGGAAGACGTTTAAATTATTCCGAATCATTTGCTACCGCAGCCGCAAATGATTCGGAATAATTTCAACGTTTTCCGATAAAGCGCAGTTATCTGATATCAGAAAAAATAAAAGAAATAAAATAAATAAATAATTATAATTGCATAAGTTGTTAAAAATGCTATGCAATAGCTTTACCGCGACAGTCCCCGTGTGGCACACGTATTTTTTATTTATTTAATAATATTTCACACACATTTATAATACTAGATTAATAAGATTAAAATCTACCTTGCTGGAGTAATGCCCGTACTAAGGTAGACTTTTATGTATTCTTTTTTTCCTTTTTTTTTTTTAGTTGGTACGTGTGACATAATGTAGCATTGCTTTACGTGGTAGCTCTATATTTACACAAATTTTACATATACCTACTTATAATTTAGTAACATAATATACATAATAATATTAAATAATCATATATTATATTATAGTGTAATATCGTCTATATTATATTATAGTGTATATATTATATATTATATTATATTATATATTATATTATAGTCATATATTACATTATATTATAGTGTAATATCGTCATAGATTATAGTGTAATATCGTCACTTTGACGAAAGAAATCGTCAACTAACCAACCAACCTTATTTACCTTCATCGAAACGTCGTCGTTTTTAATTAACCTGGTGTTACCAGACGATTATAAGTGGATAGATTATGGCGAAGAATCGTCACTTTGATGAAAGAAATCTTCAACCAGCCAAGTCAACAATTCGACAAAAATCCGTTCAAAGATTTTAGTTATTTCAAACCACAATAAATTGGAATAAATGCACCTACAAATAAGAAGTTATCTTTAAATATTTAATTATTGTTGTTGTTGCTGTTGTTGTTCAATAGGAAGTAAAATCTAACACATTTTTTATTAAAACGTCAAGAAAAATCTAATTTCGTATTTGGTGAGTTATTCCGGTACAATTTAAAATTCAATTCAATTCAAATCTTTATTTTGGAAACCACATAGTATTACAGTATTTAATTACCGCAAAAATATAGTTTATTCAAAATTAAAACAGGTTACAGATTTCAGAAAATTACAGCCATAAAGTTAATTAGGTTGACAATTATTTAATGAAATTAAAAACACCTAAAAATTCTCAAGTACATAAAAGGCTTACGTTAAGGGTGATGTATGTGTGAGTGTGTTGGACGTATGGGTGTGGGATTTGAGCGTGAGCATCAGTGTGAGGGTTGGTTATCTAGAATATCCGATATATTGTGTAAAAGTTCTTGTGTAAACCTACTAAATATATCCACTGAGTTTCAGTTTCAGAATGGTGTTATAAATAACATTTAAAAGGTGTTTTGTCGGTACATTATAAAAACGTGCTTATAATAGAATTAGATAATAAAAATATACTTTTTTATCGAATAATAGTTTAGGCAGCTTAATGATCCTTACATATTTTTGGTCACCTTACATTACATATGATCCTTACATATTATTATCACGTCGGGGTCACCAATATATGCTAATTAGGATAATATATATTATTTATTTGACTGAATCGCGAGTGCCGCGCCCCGTGGCCGTCGGCGGCGCACGGGCGCGGTCGGTACAGCCGGTAGTGCTCCGTAAGAAAGTTTAATTGCGACTGTATGAGCGAACCGTCCCTCCGCTCTGTTTGCGTGTTACTTGCGCTGGCAACATTTTCTGCCCTTGTAAATGGCAACATTTTCTGCCTTTGCAAATGGCCACATTACTTAGCAGTCTAGTCTCTGGGGTGTACAATTAATTGTGGTGAAAACGCAATCACAGTTTTATCCTTTCTCCTGTCCATCCTAGAACGGGCTAGTCCCTGTTTGGTGACAGAATCAAATAAGCAAAACGTTAAGGTTTTGCCATTCGGTTCCCGTTATTTTTATAAACAAAAACAATGTTTTATAGTAATTATTCTTAAATAAATAAATAAAAGTTTTATTCATTTCTTTGATTTTATTTGTAACATTAAAAACAGTACTTTCCATGTTTAATCAAATGTTAAATCTCATCGGCGTGGAACTTAGAATTATCAATGTCGAACTGGGTTTATTGCAGGACGGGTAAAGAATAATATTTTTTGTTGTTACTAAATAAAATACGAGACTAACTGAACAAGAGATTTGAAAATGGATTGCAGATCAACATTCGATGCAATGTCCAAATCACCCAAATCAGGCAGTTATTATTAATAATAATAATAATAAACTCTTTATTTGCACTTAATTATTATACAGAAAGGCGAGCTTATTGCCACATGGCAATGTCTTACAACTAACCTAAATACAGTGGTACATACGCGCATTGTGAAAATAAAGATTATTACATAATATACAGACCGTCTGCATAACATACAGACAAGTGGAAGAATTTAAAACTAATAATGCCCGAGGAGAGGAAATTGGGTGAGGAAGAGGAGAGAAAGGGAAGAACTGGTTACTTCTTAGAAAGGTGGTAATCCTTAAGGTGAGTCTTAAATGATAATAAAGAAGGCGAGTTTTGTATGTTTGCAGGGAGATCGTTCCAGAGTCTTGCACCATGTACCTACACAGAAAGAATAGGAATAGAAATCTTTATTATGACTCCGAATTTTTAGTAAACTGTCAGAGGCTGACCGAAGTACGAGACCGTGGGAACTTAGTGGTTCAAAAAGCTCGTGGAGATAGGATAGTGTTAATTGGGAGAGTACACGATATAGGAGAGCAAGTATATGAACATTTCTTCTTTGGCGTACTGTACTGTACGCAGTTCAGTATTGTACGCAGTTCAGTATTGCCTTAAATTTTTACATGTCGGTAATTATGCATACCATCCGTAATATTTCTCTGATATGTTAGTAACAGGACACAGCTCCAGAGACAGTAACCAAGGAAGTGTTATAAATTTGAAAAATTGACGCAAAAAATATCACCAAAGTCATTTTGTGACCTATTATTTAATTTGAATTTCGGCCTTTAAAGTAGGTGACTTTCTAATATTTTTTTCAAAAACTTAAAATTAGACTGCTGGTGTTTTTTTGTCATATAGATGAATTAATTTCGTCTAAAACATAATTGGTGAGGTTTTCTACGAAACGGCCGACAAGTAAGCCGATAAGCCTTATATAAGGCCGATAAGCCTTAAGTAAGTGATATAAAGAAACTTTAGTAATAATTCCCTTCTTTTAGCATAACCTCTTTTCATCTACGTGCATAGGAAACAAGGCTTCAGTATAACATCAGTATTAACTCGGTACATAACTAGTTTTGTACGACCTAGGATAGAGTTGCTAGATCTCACCATCGTACAAATAATAGTAGTATTGGATTTGGCATCGTACTAATTGGATTTAAATTGTACGTTTGGCAATTCTGGCATAATCTGACTGCCTTACTCACATTCTTATAAGAGAAATTATCAGCGGCCAACGCGACTGTCATCTAAAATATATTTTATGTATTAAAAATATCTGAAATGTTATATAAACTATACGTAAATAAATATCTGCACGTTGCTCGTTAAGGACTACTCATTTAGCATATTAACCATTAACATGATTAATACTTACGCTGTTAACCGTTCACAGGATTAACCATTAATACGGAAGCATTTCAGCATTATGCATAAGGCGCTTATGACCTTTTAACCCCTAGAGCCCCAATTAGCCGATATCGGCCACAACACGATTCAGCGTGACGGCCCCGTTTTAATTTTATTTTAATTTAATTTGTTTTATTTTAATTATGGGTACAGTGGTTTGGCACTAATTAATGTTTTGGTGAAACAGTGCCATAATTCAATCTTTTCACAAATTTTTACTAAAATTTTTTGGGACATCAACTTGACAATCGGCTGAGGGGCCGAGGCCTGAAGGGTTAAACCGAGCACAGTGCGCGCATGCGGTAATAGTGTTCGAAAATAACAAACTAAAGAAATACAATAATAAGTATACAAATAAAATACAATAAGAAGGGAGAATCCATTTCAGACCATACCGAGTCATTTACCTTTAACCATTTTTGAAGAACGGATGAATGGCAAACTCATCAAATAATATTTTTTAATCAAAAGTTGAAACAACAATAATAATTGTAAGTGAACTATTGTATTTATAATTATTGGAATCAATTTGTTGGCGAACAAAATCACGTTTTTTAGAGAATAAAGTTCTGTGTTAAAACAATATCCACTGAAACAAAATTCAATTTACGAAAGCTACGTTACGGCTCCGTCAACGCGTGTTATCTCTATAAACATCCGGTGCTTAAAGGCGATTGCGCATTCTGTTAGTCAGTCGACGGGTCTTATCCAAAGCCCCTGACGAATGCCGATGGGCAATTGCCTTTTAGCGGGGCTTCACGTGAGCCGGGCCCATTGACTTGGCTTTCTGAGTGTGGCATCGCAAGTCTGTGTGCTTTGTGACTGTCATGTCGTGACGATCGCGAGCCTTTTATAACGCCTTATATACCCTCGCGTCGAACGCCGCCGCCGCACGCAATGGGTTGCCTAGGTTCTCAAGCCATTAAACGTCTTTTGGTAATATCTGTGGTTTATGTATTTATCTATAATTATATCTATATATTTTGAGAATCTACTCAATCAGACTTTTTATTTGATACTAAAAACTATATTATTTTTGTTGTAATTTATTGATATTTGTACACCTATTTTTTTGACATGCACACCATTTGCATTGCACACCACATGCACACGATATTTGCACACCATTTAGTAACCCTACGACACCGGGGATGACATCGATTCAATCAATAACGTATACTTCTAAATCAGTTCAAGCATTTGGAGTTATGGTGGTATAAAGAAACGGAAAACATATATTCATGAATGAACCCTGTAAATATTAGGGTACACTCCTCTTTTTAGACAGACGTCTAAAAATAAGAAGTAGACAAACTTGCTAAGACGGGAGCAGAGGGAACGCTATACGGCCCTGAACCTTGCTGTGGGGTATCAATAAGGTTTTCAAATCTAAGGCTCAAAAAATATGTTCAAAACAATCCGTCAACCACTGGAACAACATGCCAGGTTTACAAAATTCAAAAGCGTTAATTAAGGCTTACGACCTTAAAACTGCCCACGAGGATTTATCGCTAAATAGGAACAATCTACGCATACTAGTAAGGGCGCTCACAAGGCATTGTGGCCTGAACAAACACATGTACAACCTTAAGCTTCGGGACACGAAAATGTGCAGGTTCTGCCAAGAGGCAGAGGAAACTCCCCTACACCTTATGTGCGAGTGTGACCCGCCGATGCGTAAAAGATGCACCCATTTTTCAACATTACATCCAATCTGGCGCCAAAAGCCTGTTGCGGTTCTTAAATGTCACGAGGCTTACTGTCACGCAGAACTATAGACGGTGGAAAACACAATAGATCATCAATGGTTGCAATATTAGAAGGCTTATAAAAGACCTTAGAAAAGCCCCAAACAACAAATAATTTAAAAAAAAATGTAATAGACAACGGTATTCAATCATTTTCTTTACTTTCTGTCTCTCAGCAGTTAAATTTGAGAGATTTACAAAATTTTACTTCCTTATGCTCAAATTCCATCACGCCCTGTTATATTTCAGTAAACTAATATGTTTCTGATGAAGTGCTAGTGTAATTGTACTAAACGCCCGTGCAATCCACTCCATGTGGCTTTTCATCATAGCTCCTAATTGACCGCACTTAGCAACGGAGGCATCGCTTCATCATTCTGCGGAATTCCAACCGCTCTCAGCAATTAATGTACTCCTATCTCAACTCGTCAGCGGAGAAACTTCGAATCTTGATTTCGCTGTTAATACCAAACTTGAGAAATTAGTGCTGCGGGATAATTATTTGATTTTGATGTACCTAAATGCCGTAATATACCTACAGTGCTGCTTTTAGCACATGATAATACAGAGTAAGCAAACACCTAGTAGTTGTATACTCCATTAGACGACAAACTTAATTGAGCGAGCTTTCATGTTTTCTATTTTTTGTACTGGTGTCACATAATAAATGATGTCAAATGACAAGATGAAGACTAACGCCGTTATTTGACATTATAAATAAGATAAACACGAATTCATCACGTGAATTTGGTAGGGTGCTACGTTTCGGCGATGTTGTACACATGTTTTGTCTTGTAATTCACAGTACTAGAGTTGTCAACTACAACGGGAGAACCCGTCACCTCTGGAATTTTAACGAAATGTGCGTTCTATCTCCCGTGAATTGAACGCAGAAGACTAAGGATAAAACAGTCCACAATCAAGCTCCGCTACATGCCCGTAAGAGGCCAACGCCTTATCCGCGAGATAACCAGGTATGTATGTTACCCAGCGGGCTTACTTTCACGTCCTTTCTTCCAGTTGCGACCAGATTACTCCACTCACTCGACTGGTTACTAGTTCGAGGTCCTTATGAAGCGGTGAAACGGGGCAAACCGAATCTATCGCGGACCACGGCATCCTTTGCCCGGCTGTTCACCAGGAATCGGGTAGCCGATGGTCGTTTCGAGAGCAGTCGCCGTAAGGTCAGCAACCACCCCCGCTCTATAGGAAACAGTACTGCTTCCAGACTCCTCCGACTGTCAGCCAGAATGAACAATCGATTGGCTTACGCCGCACGGTGCGCAGACCGTCCAGGAGCGCCAGAAGGTAGTTTCCCTAGGAGTCTAAGGGAAACTAGCCCTAAGGCCAGAGTCCGACCCGGGCTCGCACTTCATGCGTGGAGGGCGCCGGATGGGTGTTGACCCGTGAGTGCGACCAACCCTGAACAAAATGGGTCTTCGTGGCCAACTCTGCAAGGTCCTATTAGCTCCCCAGCAATACACAGTACTGTTGAGGTGTTGTCGTCGATAGTTGCGTGGATTATTTAGAGCAGGGCTGTTCAACATGAGGCCCCGGGACGCATGTGGTCCGTGGCCTTACGTTTTGCGACCAGCGAAGCATTTTTTTTAAAAAAAGGATTTTGTGGATGTTTCAAATTTACCTCATATATAATATATTGACACAATTGCATATAAATTCGAAAATAGATTTAGCGAGTTTTAAAAAATCGAAAGATGGATTTTAGTTTTTACTCAGCCCCTTACAATTTCAGTTGAGAATTTAAGCAGAGCAGACCTTCAACTGGAATTATGTGATTTGCAGTCAGATCCTTTTTACCAAGGAAGAACTGAAACTGGATTGGCTTTTTCAAATTACTACCAGAAGAACGATATTGTGAATCTTAGGGCTTATACTGGGCTCAATGCTGGGAAGCACGTATCGTTGCGATATGACATAAGTTTTCCAATATGAAATTTATAAAGTCAATATATGATGATCCCTCTATGATGTCACTTACTCAGCGGCTTCGTTTATCAACAACAAATATAAAAGTCAACATTGATGCAGTAATTACCGCAAAAAAACGTCCTCAAATTTCCCACATTTTTTTGCAATCTGCTATTTTTTTAATTAATAAAAAAATATACAAACGCGTTTTTTCTTTGTATACTATATATATATATATTAAAACTTACTGATAAAGTTGCATATGAAGTATTTTTTAATGCGTCCCTTTAAACCGCTTTTTTTCAAGAACTTGCAGTTGGACAGCCCTGATATACGTTATTATTAAATAACTCAACGCCGTTTTAAGATTTGTAAAACCCTACGCAACTAGTAGATGGCACTCATTGTTTCAAACATTGATTTACCTTCTTTATATTCATTAGCCCAAAATATGGTATTTTAAATACGCATATACAGTATCCTATTTAGAAATAAAAAACAATTAAATAATAAACGAATTTTAAATCATAACTTTTATTTATCTATTTATTTATTTTATTTTATATCAAACTTACACATAGTAAATATTTATTTATTTTATTTATATAAGTAATGCAAATAATTAAAAAGTAAACAATTTCAGCTTAGGACTACTTACGAAATTGAATCAAAAGCAGAAAAAAGAATACAATGCATAGTCTAGTGGCAACGTCACCTAACTAGGCCGGGACCTGTTCTAAGGTAAACGTTATTTTTTTTAATGTGCTTGCACAAATACCGTGTTTATATGAGTGGCATATATTCCATGTATGCACAAAAATGGAATTGAAAAACAATATTAAAAATGACTAAATACTTGACTAAATACTTGATGATTGACTAATATATGAGACTAGTATTCTAAAAACATATTCAAACGAAAAAAAATTTACTATCCAATGAATAGTTTACAATGCTTGCATTACAAATTAACATAGAAATAACATGAACACGTTGATAGTAGAAAAAAAATAATTAGGCTAATAAAAATACAAGGGTAAGAAAAATAATAATAAAGTAAAATGTTAACAAGGATATTTGGATAAAGCAAAATAGAAGTATGAGTAATTGGATAATAATATTTATTATACATTATATGATATAATACAATAGTATGTTATAATATAATAATCATATATTACAGTACATTAGGATGACAGTTAGTAAAATCTTAAGAAGTAGGAGATAGGCTAGGTATGATCGAATCTTTTATTAAAAATTGGAATCATAAAATACATCTTATCCTTTACACGATTTATCAAAAACGCGACACATTCTGTTAAGAGGCCTATTTGACCCGAAGTTGTTATTGCAAGCTTTATTGCAATATTTATTGTTTTAACATCATTTACAATACGTTGTCATTTTTTTTATTTGGTATACAAGTTTCAATACCTTATAATTATGCACTTTAATGTTTAGTTTGACTTATAGATGAGATTTTATCTCTCCGTATTATTTCTGTGATCTAATCAACCTATATAGTTTTTGCGATATGTGGCACTAAGGGGCCGTCCACATATTAAGTAATCACCGAGGGGGGGGGGTTAGAGCTACGCTTGATTACGTGGGGGAGGCGAAAAGGGGTGCCCGTCCTGATTACGAAATCAACTTTTTTAGTCATTGAATGTGCATTTTAAATATTCGTTTTCTCTTTGATACCGTCTTTACAGTCACTGCGGTCTAAAGATTAGGATCTGTAAGATAAACCAAAAAGTTCGACAATTTGTAATTACTTTGAATTAATAAAGTACATTTTTAAAAGCATTCTAAAATGTTTTTTCCCACTTACCACTACGTCTGTTGACATGGGAAAAGGGGGAGGTCGAAAATCCTAAAAACGTGATTATGTAATATGTGGACGGCCCCTATTAATAGAATGTTATTTTCGGTATTTTTGGATACATTATTGGGTTTTCCATCAATCTTTCCATCATCCATTAATCCTTTTTAAGAAACCATTCAATATCAATGCTATCGTTGATGGCCTATTAAATAGCTATTAGTTTCGCCGGACAATACTATCAGCACCACCGGAATGTCGCCAGCGCATAAGATTTGCCAGGTCGTAAAATGGCATTTAGCAATATAATAGCGTATATAATCAATAATAGTGGTAACTTGTCGATAGTTGTAAAAGTAACAAATTTATATTTTTGGTGTTTTATATTCTCGTCTGCTCCATGATGAAAGTGCCTAATTGCGATCCGGCCTTTGTAAATTGCGCAACGTGACGAAAAGGTCAAATTAAAAATCCCTTTCTTTTTTTCGGGTGACTAACTTGAAACACTGCCAAGAGTAATAAACAGTTCCGCCCGTTGATTATTCTCTCTCGCGAAGCGACAACTCTCTTCCGGGCCTCGGTTTGATTATTTCATCGCAAAGGCCGTGATTTTCTGGGCCCGGAAGCTTCGTTTGCGTCAAATATTTTTTTTTGCTACTCTAGAGGAATCGTTTTATCTGAATTCGACAAGTGGAGGAGGGAATAATTTAAAAAAGGGCGTTGAATTACATGTCTGAATATTATACTTGTTAATTTTTAAATTGAATTCTATAGCTTTTTATGTTATTCCACTACATCACTATCTCCATTTAGGATTTAAAAATATTAATAAATACAATATAATTAAATATATTTTTTTAATGAAATTGAAGAATTTTATATATTTTTTTTAAGAAATCTCATTTATAATGTTAACAATAGCGGTTGCTTGACATTATAAATAATATAAAAACGAATTTCCCGTGTGAAACTTGAACCACCCGATGTTTCAGCGATGTTGCAACAGCCTTTGTCTATGATAGACTGTTACAGTATACCAGTAGACTGTTCCAGGCATTAAATTCATGTAATCTTATTTAATGCATTTTTTTCTTTACTTTTTCAAAGGCGGACACATTGACTATGACCTATGCTGGCTCATTGATGGAAACTTATCTTGAAATCCTTAATTAAGTGGGGTCAGTAAAATCGTAAATTCTTTGCAAGTCTCTATTATTTTAAACGAGTGCAGAATTTCCTACCTTTGTATTAAACGTCATTTTTTTTAATTTTTTATTATTAATAACTAGCGACCTGTCGTCCGGCTTCGCACGGGTGCAATTTATATAAATAAAATGAGGAGTGCGCTTATCAAGGAATTATGAAGTATATTTATTTTATAACTTTAATTTATTTATAAGTTTTTAGGTATGTCACAAATGAGAAATACGAATAATGTCAACATTACTTTGAGTAGCAATTTTATCGCGAAATATACATCGAAATTTGACCACAGCCTATAGATTCAAATTTGGGTAATTTTAACTGTCAGCGTAAAAAAAATATTTTTAATATGCCGGCCGGGTTTAAAAATCTATTAAGACAAAAATCTTCCTGTATATTTATACAATTTTATTTCATTTCTTTCTGTCTTTAGAAAAAAAATGTTAAAAACTATGTTACATTGCATAATACATTGCACTAATGTGGAAGGCAAATTCTTTCATTTCATGTTACCTTTCGTCAGTCTGTACGCAGCATTCGGTACTAATGCCACCGCCTTACAGTAGCACACCTTAATAACTACCTGCTAAAGATAACTGCACACGTTATCTGAGGGTATATCAAAAACCTATGAAAACTGGTTACCAGAGAATTTCCTTTCAAGGAAAATTAACACATTATACCGTCCTTTCTAGGTACAAACGTATCTAAAATTTACATAAGATTATGACAACCATTAAAGATATTGGTTTCTGCAGGAGAATAATCAACTCCTACCTAAAAAAAACGATAACTGCAATTTCCGCATATCAAACTCTATGACTTCGGATGGGTAGTGGTTGGGTGGTATAAGGTGGGCGTTATACATATATGGCAAGGCATCTAGAGTTGCCAACTATAGCGGGAGAGCCCGTCACCTCAGAAAGTTTTAACGATTAGTCGTTCTGTCTCCCTGAAGTGAGCGCAGAAGACTTGGACAAAAACAGTAAACCATCAAGCTCAGCCACAAGCCCGTAAGAGGCCAACGCCTTAACCGCGAGATAGCCAGGAATGCTACCCAGCGGGCTTACACTCACGCCCTTACTTCCAATTGCGACCAGATTACTCCAGCCTCTCGATTAGTTATGAGTTCGAGGTCGCTTGCGCGGTCCTCTCCCTTACGAAGCGGTGAAACGGTGTATACCGAATCTACCGCGGACCACGGCATCCTTTGCCCGGCTGTTCACCCAGGATCGGATAGCTGATGGTCGTTTCAAGAGCAGTCGCCGTAAGGTCCGCAACCAACCCCGCTCTATAATTTCGAAAACATTACTGCTTCCAGACTCCCCCGACTGTTAGTCAGAGTGCGCAATCGATTGGCAATGCCGCACGGAGCGTAAACTCTCCAGGAGCGCCAGAAAATTGATTTCCTAAGGGAAACTTACCATAAGGCTAGAGTCCTACCCAGGCTCGCACTTCATGCGTGGAGGCCGTCAGATGGGTGTTGACCCATGAGTGTGACCAACCGTGAACAGAATGGGTCTTCGTGCCCAACTCAGCAAGCACATGGCAAGGCATGGCATGGGAGGCATCTGTATTAAACCTACCATAGCAGGTCATTAGGTTGGAGTCCACTGCTGACCCCCTAGAAGTGTAATACTATTCCGGTCGGTGAATTTCATGGCTGCTCCGTTTGTATTTTTCTATATATTATCTAGACATTTTTCTCCTGTAGTCTCAATAATGAAAACACAGGAATTTTAGGAAAATTGATTTATTATTTACAGAGGAGTATGTACATATTAATTTAGTAATATTAATCAAAAGCATCAGAAAGAAATATATTAATTTTATATTTTACAATTTTAAAATCCATAAAAGTAGGTAATCTAAAAATTTTATAATTTAACATTTGGCGTTGTGCTTAACTACATATATTAAAATATAAATTATTATCAATTAATTAACTACCAATTAATCTGAAAATGTGAATATAAATAAATTTAATTAAAAAATCACTTTTTTGTAGGAATGTTCTAGTATGCGTATTAATTTCATCAGCTTAGAGTTAACAATTTGGCGGTATAAATGATTAAAATTACTATGTGAATCTTCATGAAGTTATGGAGATGAGCTGCTGATGACATTGGCCGATGGACCGCTGCGAGCTGATCACCTAAAGAAAAAATCATAATTATTTATTTATTTATTTATTTGTTACAACTTGGTAGAGAGTTAACAGTGAGATCGTACAGATATGATTTGTAACTATTTATATAAGCAATAAGAAAATGAACACAACCCATACGATCATTCCAGACGAA
Source organism: Micropterix aruncella (assembly GCA_944548615.1). Taxonomy (NCBI): domain Eukaryota; kingdom Metazoa; phylum Arthropoda; class Insecta; order Lepidoptera; family Micropterigidae; genus Micropterix; species Micropterix aruncella. The sequence continues at coordinate 25,899,388 of OX155966.1, read as the reverse complement.
TGCCCAACTAGACCGAACAGCCTGTATCTGGGCATACGAAATATATAGCCTTTGTTTTTGAGTAGTACTGACGTTCGAGTAGTACTGACTAATAGACTACTTTCAATATTAACACCTATAATGGCATAAAATAGTACACATATTAATACAAATATGTATGGTAAAGGGTTAGCTACATACATATATACACATATACACATACAAACATACATACATACATATATAATAACACACACACATACCACTACATACACACATATTTTAAATTATTGTATGAAGCAATTCATTTTCAGTCTTTGTACGACCTACTTCGTAAAGGAGCCATTTTTTTACTTTTGGTGTACATTTTGAACATTTTTTACTGACTCTTCTAAAGTATTAAAAACTTTAGGGGCGATGAAATACAACTGTCTTTGGGCAACGGTTGTACATGTACGTGAGGAATTACATAGTTCGTCCCTTCAGCCATTCTTTTTTTTATTTATTTTTTTATTTTTTTCAAATAAGCCAGTTGGTAGGAATCCCTACTCTTGGTATAGTCAAGTTGAATGACTAGTATTATACCTTTTGTGGTATAATTATTTTTTTAAATATTACTACTACTATTATTTTTTAATTGTAAAACAATTAATATTTCAATGCAAAATAAAGATTTAAGATCTTTTTAAAATAATTGGAGCTGCTTAAATACTGCAGATAGTCAAAATATAAAAACGAAGAGTCGGTTATAAAATAGTAAAATTAAAATTATAAAAATATAAAATTTAATCAATAGCAATGTTGCAATAGAAATGGTCAATATAATATTTTATATTATAATCTATCTTTGATAATCAATAATTGTATTTATTAAATAATCAAAATTAGAAAATTAAAAAAAATAAAAATAAGAAAAGATTGTAATATAAATAATTATGGAAGATTAGGAAAATCAATGATTAGGAAATTTAGATTAGGAAATTCTTGTTGGTATTTGCTGCTGGCTTCGGGAACGTTTCTCTAAAGTCTTGTAAAAATGTATTAGGCATTGTTTCACGAACAACTGACGAATATCCAAAACACTTGCTTCGCTGAACAGCAGGTCAGAGTCATGGCGGGGATGTTTTTTGTAAGTAACCCTCAATAGTAATTTCTGGGCTTTAACCAGTGGTTCAAGTACTTGTTTCGTACAGGCCCCCCAAGAAATGACACCGTGCATCCAGTGCTGAGGCCTGCGAGCTCTTCCAGCGTGATATTGATGCAGTTTATGCATGGAGCCAAGCTCGTAACCTTCACTTCAATATTAACAAATGTGCAGTGATGACATACACAAGATCGCCTGATCATCTGATGTATGATTACTCCATCGCTGGATGTGTGCTTCCCAGAGTTACTGAAGTCAAGGACTTGGGAGTTTTTTTCGACCCCAAGTTAAACTTCAAGGAACATATTAGACAACTATCCACAACTTCTTTCAAGCTTCTAGGGTTTGTGATACGGCAATCCAAGCACTTCAATAATATTCGGGTTATGCGCACGTTGTACAACTCGATTGTTAGAAGTCGCATGGAAACGAATGCAGCTATTTGGAATCCACATGAAGGTACTTATACCCTCATGCTGGAAAAGGTACAGAAGTGTTTTTTGAGATTTCTGTACTTCAAGCAGTACGGATATTATCCATTTTTGTATCCGACTGCATTTATCACAGGCATGGTTGGCTATAATTCTCTCTGTCTCAGAAGAGAAATGCTGACCATGTCCTATATTTTCAATCTAATTCGTGGTAAAACTGATAACCCTAGCTTACTAGCCAAGGTGGATCTATTCATACCAAATAATTATCTCCGTGCTCGATCGCACCATCTTTTCGCGGAGCCGTTCTCGCGCACTAACCTTACGAGGTGGAACTTGTTGGCGCGTGCTTTGCGGCGCTTAAATGAAATTCACTCGATGGCACCAGATTTTGATATTTTTACCGCCAACCCTCACTTGTTTAAATTGCAAGCTATTAATTATTTATTCTTACATGATAGCTAGTATTATAAGTGTCATTCTATTTGTATAGTTATGGTAATATCTTTATTAATTTTACTTCTCAATGCCTTGGTTTTACTGTTATGTTGATTAGTAATAAGTGAATAAACACAATAAATAAAATAAATAAAAATAAATAAGCTTTGACAAAGCGCCATGTACACCATTTTTAACGTCGGTTTTGCCAGAATATTACGTAGCTCACGAAATACGTATACTAATATAAGCGTAACATAACTAATTATAAGCGCTCTTTTATTAAACTCAGTAGTTGATAACGATTAGTCATATTAGAGAGACGGGAAACAAACTCTTTGGCAGATTTTATTTTTTGAACAATCGGTTCTCTCTATCTGGATTATGAAGGTGGGTATCCATTAGGTTCGCGCGTCAATTCTGCTCCGCGCATCTGGAATTGCTCATATGGAGACGGTGCGTGCATTAACTCAAGAACAAAGAGTGCTCCGCAGTTTTCATTCGAACGTTGCGCGAACATGTCGTCAGAATTTAATTTTAAATTTATCATCCTTTAGATCCCATAGCACTGTATAATTTTGGTACTCCTCGATTAGAGCTAGACATTTCTCTTCGGCTCACTCCATAGCGATGAATTCGCGTTTACTGAATGCCGAACGTGATGCGCGACGTTTTACTTTACTCGAGTCCACGAACACACTGCCCACCACATTGTATTCGCAGCATTTACTACCACCGCGTGGAGCGCTCGCCGCGGAGCGTGCAACGTTGCACGATCCACGATCGCGAACGTATCCACTACTGGAGTAGTTGCAGATGCGCGGAGCAGAATGAATGCGCGAACCTAATTCAGTATTCAGAATATACAATAAAAGCATGAATTATGAATTAAAGCTAATTATCGCATATTAGAATTCGTCAGTTGCTAGTAATATATTAATATAATGTAGATATAAAACTATTAAAGCATAAATATTAATTCGACAATAGCGTTGACTAAAGTCGCCTTTACACAGTAGACAAATAAAAAAAAATACAGTTGAATCCAATGAGTATAGGTACATATAAAATAGATAATTATTATAAGAATATTAATAGTCATCTTAGGCACTTTATACAAAAAATAATCACACAATAGAAAGTATCAAATCAAAATTGGAAAAAAAACAACGTATATGATCAGGTATGTTACGTTACACATTGTAATCTTCATATTAAATATTAAATTCATAATATTATTATTACACAATAAGAACTAAAATCACGTCTGCGTGTTGATGTTATCCTGCCTAAAGTAAGCCTAATGGATACCCATCCTGACTTACCTATTAAGGTTGAGCGATTATAATACATCTGCATTCGATAACAATATAGCTTCCTAAAATTTTACTACACCACGTAGTTCAGAGACAAACTTTACTGGCTGACGATCCAAGATTCGGATGGTTCCTAATGGTTCCGTGCATCTTTGGTGGTGATAGCCTTATTTACCTTGGTCGGCCCGACACCGTTCAGCTCCCATCCGGTAGCCACTTCGAAGAAAGACTTAACCTGGAAGGGCCGCTGTGAACTCTGCTTGCGTCTATAACCCGCAGTCCTAGACAATTAAGACCAAAACTGCGGATCCGGGGGAACATCACGGGCGAAACTGGGCGGTTTGCGCACCAGGACTGCTTGCGCAATCCGGAAAATAGCTGGGGGAAACTGAAGACGTAATTTTTCTAAGAAGCAGGGGATAGTTGTTAACCTGGCGTCATCTATCCTTAGAAACGACCCGATCCACGGATACGCGATAAATGCAGTCTATTAATTACCGCTAAATTCAGGTCTAGGCTACCGTGAATCCGGGATACCTCGCAAGCTACCTTGAATCCGTGATTAGACTGGAGGATGGAGAAATCCGTCCAAATATGGTAGTAAGGGTATGAGGTCGGGCCGCTGGGTTCACTTTCCGGTGCCTCGCGGTAAAGAGTTTGACTCTTATGGGCTGTTGGCTTAGTTAGGCTATGGACAGTGTTAGTCGATAACCTCTGCGTTCACAATACGGGAGAGGGATGGCACAACGTCGTTATTGATCCCTGGGGTGGCGGGCTCGCCAGTAGTATTTGACAACCCTCAATGGAAGAAACCCGATCCGGAAGAAAATTTTGGGTGTAATGGGCCCTAGCTGAATTGGCCACGAAGATCCATTTGTTCGGGTTCGGTCACACTCTCGGGTCAACACCCATTCGGCGGCCTCCACGAATGAAGTGAGAGCCCGGATAGAACTCTGGCCTTAGGGCTAGTTTCCCCCAGGAGTCAAACTTTTGGCGCTCCTGGACGGTTTGCGCACTGGGCGGCGTAAGCCAATCGATTGTGCATTCTGACTAACAGTCGGGGGAATCTTGAAACAGTACTGTCTTCTATAGAGCGGAGGTAGTTGTTGACCTTATGACGACTGCTCTTGAAACGACAATCGGCTACCCGATTCCGGGTGAAGAGCCGGGCAAAGGATGCCGTGGTCCGCGATAGATTCGGTAGACACCGTTTCACAGCTACGTAAGGGAGAGGACCGCGCAAGCGTCCTCGAACTCGTAAGCAGTCGGGAGACTGCAGTAATCTGGTCGCAACTGGAAGTAAGGGCGCGAGTGCCGGCCCGCTGGGTAACTCGCGGATAAGACGTTGGCCTCTTACTGGCATGTGGCGGAGCTTGGCGGTGGACTGTTTTGTCCTTAGTCTTCTGCGCTCACCTCACGGGTGACAGAACGATCATATTTCGTTAAAACTTCCTGAAGTGACGGGTTCGCCCGTTGTAGTAGACAGCTCTAGTTGTAACATTTGCGTGATGCACAGTCGAAGGATTGACGTGAATACGCTCCAAATCCAATCTCACGTTCGCGGTCGATGAGCTCGCGCCGTCGTTGACCGAGCCGCAGACGTTCGTATTTTAGCGTGAGCTACTGATAATAGTAAACCCTTTGATCCGGCTGAGTCTCTTATTCATATCCTAATCATCCTCATGTTTTAGACGATATTATAAATTTTGCCCCGCGACTTCTATATCGAAGTCAACTGAACGCGTCCAGGAAAAGTGATTTGATTGGGTTTTTCGTGTCATTCCGTATTCAGTTGTATTTTATTTAAATGGACGATGATATTTGTATCATCGTGCATTTAAATAAAATACAACTGCATACGGAATGACACGAAAAACCCAATCAAATCACTTTTCCTGGATGCGTTCAGTTGACTTCGATATCGAAGTCGCGGGGCTTGAAGGGCTTTTTACACTCCAAAATTGTAAAAATTCTACATTTGGTATATTTAATCAGGTAAATCTTACGGAAAGCTATATTTTGAGATTAACACCAGTGTAAGAGCTGATCTGAGTGTTATTCTTGATTTATACAAGCTCGATGAGGTGAATATGGTCGCCGTAAGTTGAGCCCCTCTCCGCTCGTACCCACCTTCTCGCGGCATTGTCTCTAAGTTTAAGTGAAACGGAACTATGTGTTGAATGAACGGGAGCCAATGGGCCCATGATGAGGTGGCCACGATGACCCATGTGTTCAGGGTCGGTCACACTCACGGGTCAACACCATTCCGATGGCCTCCACGCATGGGGTGCGAACCTGGGTAGGACACTGGGTCAACCAGTCTCCCCTGGGAATCAAGCCTCTGGCGCTCCTGGACGGTCTGCGCACCGAGCGGCGCAAGCCAATCGACTGTCCTCTCCGACTAACAGTCGGGGGAGTCTGGGAACTGTATTGTTTCCTATAGAGCGGGGGTGGTTGCCTACCTTACGGCGACTGCTCTTGAAATGACCATTGGCCATCCGATCCCGGTTCAGAGTCGGGCAAAGGACGCCTTGGTCCGCGATAGATTCGGCTTACACCGTTTCACCGCTTCGTAAGGGAGAGGACCGCGCAAGCGACCTCGAACTCGGAACCAATCGAGAGACCGGAGAAATCTGGTCACAATTGGAAGCAAGGGCGCGAGTGTTCGGCCCGCCAGGTAACATTACTGGCTATCTCGCGGTAAGGCGCTGGCTTCTTGCGGGTTGTGACGTAGCTGGACGTTGGATTGTTCTGTCCAAAGTCTTCTACGTTCACTGCAGGGCGACAGAACGAGAAAATCGTTAAAACGTCCTGTGGTGACGGGCTGGCCCGTTGTAGTTGACACCGCAAGTTATGTGTTCAATAATATTATGTGCCAAATAATAAATAATTTTTAAAGTTTTTAAAAGTTGTTTGTAATATACTACTGTTCACTACATAATTTTATGTGAGGAAAAATTTCAACTTCATGGTTCCTACAATAAGTTAGAACATCGTTTCTTTATTATTTTTATTTTGTTGTGACACATTCTGTGCCTACAATAAGTTAGAATATAGTTTTTTTTATATTCTAAAAAGTGGCACTTGTCTTATATGCAAACTTTTAGTTAGTTTCCATTGCACAAACAATCTCATCATAATATTATTATTTATTTATTTATTTATTTATTTAAGAATTAATTACTATAAATCATTGATTAGCTTACAAAAATAACAGGAACCGAATGGCAAAACCTTAACCTTTTGCTTATTTGTTTCTGTCACCCAACTGGGACTAGCCCGCTCTAGGATGGACAGGATATAGTAGTAGTAACCGGAGTGGGGGGCTTATTTCCAGCCCTTGATGTCACCTGGATCTATAAGATCTTTTGTAACTACCCACTTTGTGGTTGGGTCAGTGGTCTGCTAGTAGCCCGGTACTGCTTACCAGTCCATGCAGAACACTGACTTTCAAGTTGGGCCGATCGCTGGGTTCGAGAAACTGTGTCTGGCAGTAAACTGTTTCTTTTTGCGGCGAGGCCTGGGCAGCGACCAACGATGTGATGCTATCTCCACGTCCTTCGCCATAAATTCGGAAGTTCTTGCTCTCGGTCAAGCCAAGGTTGAATAGATGTGCATACAAATATTTTCTTAAAATATTTACCAAAAATGCCTAATTTTGTAGTTTATACCAGGGAGTCACTTTAGTTAGACGTAATTGATTGATAAATGACGTGACTATATATTAGTATAAAACTACAAAATTAGGCATCTTTAGTAAATATTAAAAAAAATAATTGCATATTTCCTGCGGTTTACGATCCCCTCCCAGCCTGCGACGCGTTGCTTGATAAGCATGCTTGATCGTCTAGCTAGAGAGCCCTTAAGGGTCGTGTGTCCGGCGAGGAGACCGATAGCAGTTCTAAGGTTCTTCTTGCTCATGTCAAGGTGGGTCTTGGTTTTCTTTGGAGGTGGTTGATCCATCATGGCTATTGACTGGCAACATATTACTATAGTTAAAGAATATTTTCTGAAGGAAGAAATCTCAATAATTCGTAATGAATAAGGAGTTTTATTAATATAAAACACCCTCTATATTCCAGCACTAATCTGGCGTTTTCACACAGGCAGCTACAAAGCTCGGTAATTTCGAGCTTTAATGGGAGACAAGTAACTGCTTTTTGCATGGTCATTGACCGGTTTGCGCAATGTATTTGTCTACCTTGTCTGCCTTAGTTAGTTAGTTTGACTGGGCTTTTTCCCGCACTTGGCCTCTTGATTGGGCCGTTGTGCGTGGCTCATGTTTCCATTTATGTTACTCCAGCCAACCCAGGCTGTCCCAGAAGGTTAGCAGCCTGTTTGGGTTGCTACAGGCCTCCGGGAGAGATGCTGGAGATTGTAGTATTCTCGCCCGTTGCTCTGCCACGCTACTGCATTCCATGAGCACATGCTGTGGCGTTTCTTCTTCCTCCATGCATCCTCTGCATAGAGGGCTGTCTGTCACACCTATGGTAAACAGGTGTTTGTTTAGGGGACAGTGGCCTGTCATAGTACCTATGACTTTACGGATTTAGTCCCTTTTTAATCTGGTGAGGTTGCGGGCAAGTTTTTTGGACGCTTCCGGAACCGCGTTCTTTGTTTGCCTGCATCCTGCGTTTTTTTCCATTTTGTAAGGTGGGTTTCTTCGGTGTTCCTGCGTAGCCATGTTTATATTTGGGCCTGGGGAATGGGCATCAAGGGTTCCGGTCCATATACTATTTCCTTTGATCCCCTTTTGGCCAGTTCGTCCGCCGCGTCATTGCCCAGTGAGTCACTGTGCCCTTTAATCCATTGCAGGGTCACTTTATTTGACCCTGCAATGGATTGAAGCGCATTGTGGCATTCCAGTACGAGGACTGAGGTTATCGTATTTTTTGCTAGCGCTTGTAGCACGGAGGCACTGTCGGAGACAAATTCATACCTTGTCTGCCTTACGACAGTCTTATCCATGTTGTGCTACCTCGCTGACGCTGTATTTGACATGTCGTGACTAGGTCGTTGACGTGCTGTTTTTCTTCATTCAATCGTGTGTATATGCTAATTTACTCTATGATACATACATATATGGATAGAATAAAACATACGTTCTGTTTTGTAAATTGCTCCGATATTATTGATTTACAGTAATTCGGTGTTTCAGTAAACTAGCAGTGCTCTGGTTCGATATCTGCCGGATTACCGAGAGACAATATATTATTATTATAAAAAAGGAGCTACTTACTTCCTTGGGATACGAAGACTAGAATGGAGGCTGGACTGGCGTTGCTGGCGCTGCAGGTGTAGTTCCCGCTATCAGTGAACCGAGCATTGCTAATAATCAACCTGGACTGAGTTCTTGGTCCTGGTTCTGTCTCCACTGTGATTCCACTTCCAGTATCGTAATTGATCATCCGCTCATTGTGGTACCAGAATACGTACTGTGGCGGGGTGGGACTCTGTTGAAAATAAATAAATTATTTTCGTTATATTTGAAAGTATATTATACATAATTTGAGTTGAGATATTTTATTTGAAGTATTTTCTTCAGTTCGCTCAATTTCAGATATCATGTTTTTATTCGCATGAAACTTTTTACAACAAACAATTCTCAAACTAAACGCTCCGGGCACAATGCAACCCCTTTCCCCCAAAAACCGACAAGTCCCAAAAACCGATAAACCAAGGATCGCGGCGAACACGAAGCAAATATTCGTAGCGTGCTCAGTTATACTGCGTAGAGACTGACGAAAGGTAACATGTAATATAATATGAAAGGAGCATTCCATCAGTGTGGACGCAGCGCGCGCACGAACCGAACATGTACCGGTTCTGTTTTCGGCGTGCGTTCGAACGTAGCGTCAGTCTGCTGAGAACACGCGAAGAGTATTCCATTAAATTTCTCGTGTTCTGTACGCCTCGATTAATTGTATGCCTTTTTTTCACTCCACGATTCGTCCGTATCTATATCCATACCTGGCTCAGTTCCTTTTCTCGCGCGTCTCAACACAACCCGTCCAAACTGGCGCTCTGAGCACACTGCGCGTATCATTGTGTTCGTTCGAAAAACCGACAAATCACGGATCACTCCGAGCGCGACTTGAAATGCTCGAAGCGTGATCATGAAAAGCACAGTTCGCGCGCGCGGGGCGTCCAGACTATGAAAATTGGTAAGAAAGTGTGTTACATTGCATGATACATCGCATTAATGTGGACGGCGAATTCTTTCATTTAATGTTACGTTTCATGTTACCTTTCGTCAGTCTCTACGCAGCACAAGGATCGCGGCGAATACGAAGCAAATATTCGTAGCGTGCGCAGATCGAGCGCGTGGAAACGTACAGACTACGGAAATTTGTTGCATATACAACTGCTTTATCGCATGTTTCCCAATGTTTTCTAATGATTCCGTGCAGCTTGGATACTGTTGAACAAACTCTGTATCATCTGGCCGGCTCAACTCATAAATCAACCTTTATCTGGTTGCCTCCTCGTCCTAGAGCTTTTGCCATGGCTGTAATCCTGCAGTCGAAGGCGGTTGGGATCACAAGATCTCTGATTTGGGGAAATTTATATACCTCGCGCAGAACTGTGCGGTTTGCGTAACACGCCGTGTCAGTCACGCCTACGCAATCAGGCTAATAGCCAGGAGTATCTGGAGATGTATGTTTCTTATGACAGCTGGGGTAGTATTTGACCTGACATCATCTATTCTTGAAACGATCCGTTGGCCACCCGATTCCAAGTGACCATGGCTGAAAAAGGGTTCACCGCTCCGCGATATATTCACACTGAATTACCTTTTTTTTGTTTTTACCCACAAGGCATTTGCCGTTTCGTGGAACCCGCCTTGTTGCCTATTGGAACCATCTTCTAGAAGGGCATTTGTAGCATCACGCAGTCAAACACTCAGGCGGTCACCCATCCCAGTATTGACCGCGCCCGCCGCTTCTCAACTTCGGTAACAACGAGGAGAACCGGTGTCAACAGGGCTACAGACGCTACCTCATCAGGTAGAGGCCGCGCGAACTCGAACCTGTGACCAGACCGGAGGACAGAGAAATTCCGCCAATTCTGGCAGTGACGGAGCTAGTTTGGCTCGCTGTTTTCACTTCACAATGCCTTGCAGTAAGGCGCTGGACTCTCATAAGTAAATAGACAAGTACTGGATTGTGCCTATGCGCTCACCCTATTGTTGAAATAACGATTATATATCGTTATAACTCCCTGTATTGGCAGATGCGCCTGTAGTAATTGCAATTTTTTAATTGGTATATAAACAGACAAATTATCTTTAATCTACCTCTGAGTTTCTTTGATATTGAGGGAACTAAACATAATGCTATTAGAAAAACTATAAACCCATATATACCGAATGTAAAACTGTATGTTATGAAGTTTTCTAATACTAATTTAAATTTTTAATAATTACCCTATAAGTTGTCAAAATAAAGGACAAAATGCAAAGACATTGTTAGAACTACTTTTCTAACTAACATAATACATTGATGTTATTATATGTAGGTATCTTATGTAAACTTTGTAATGCTGCTGCATTACCCTATACTTAGAAAGTATACCATTATAGTCTAATACTTATAAAATAATTAATCCAGTTAAGCAAATCCATTCATCGTGTAAACTTTGCCGTGCAATCGACGCCTAGTCTTTGTACGTCACTAGTCAGCTCATCCGCAAGCGGGGAGATTTTTCAGTATTACCATTGCGGGTAACATTTTTTTTTTTTTGGCTACCGGACCTCGAGGAAGACGGTCGATATTTCGGAAGAGGGCACGCCCGCCTAGCGGCGCGGCGCGCCCGATCCCATTCACTACCCTGCACCCAGCCGCAGCAGTTTCTAATTATTTTTATAAATTCAGTACGAGAAGTAGAATCATTTGAATCTTTAATTAAATTCAGTGCAAACACCTGGGCAGGCCATCGAGGAATCCCTCAACCCTACAGGCAAGTCACTCGCTGTACCATTTATCACCTCTCTTCTCGCTCTATAACTTCTTGCCTTGTTTTATAATTTTTTTTCACATTTTAAAATTAATTTATAATTAAATTAGTGCGAAGCAGACGCCAGAACCCGCGTCACTTCAAAAAACCCCAGGATATTGTAATATCGCCGTTAGGCCAGGGTTAGATTAAGTTAACTATAACGTTCAAACCGATAGAAATAGATTTAATAGAATAGCCGGCTTGACCGCCGAATAAACGTGCATAGTTCCCTTTTTCTTAAATTTTTATAGAATGTGCTACCCACCATTAGGTCGAAAAGGCGAAAGTCGACCCGCGAAATCCTTTATCTAATACCGTATAGTATTCTCGGAGTGCAATCCCCTCGATATCAGGTCCCTCAATAACTATTATCTTTCAAATCTCTACCCCATGAAACGAAGTTCCAAATCGCAAACTATTCCTTTTTTGAATCTCTTTCCCATAGTACAGGTCCAAAATCTCAAAAATATTATCTTTCAAATCACTTCCCAATAACACAAAATATCAACCATCTAAATTATCTTTCTTTATTTTATTAAAAATCTTTACCCAGTATAAATAGAACCAAGATCAGGTCCCCAAAAATAATGTCCCTACTCGAACGTTATCTAAAAATATAAAAATCTAAATTCCCGTATTTTCCAAATTCCACTAAATTCTTGCACCATCGTAACCTAAAATCAAAGCGATCATTTTCCATAATCCTAAACATAAGAATAAATCATTTCCAATCATTATCAGTCAACGTCTCTCTAGAAAAATCTACGGTTCAACCGAAGGAGATACCCGCATCCCGATACCGACAGACTTCAACGCCTACCCGACTCCTAAAAATCCGAAACCCTGAATTTCAATCACGAAAATCACGGATGCTCGATAGAAAATTCATAAAACCTTCGAAACTTAATTCGGCCTTGATATGCGCATTAATTAAAATTATATAGAAAAGATCGGAGAACTTATGTACAAGAACGCAACATGTACCACAAATCTTCATAAAATATATTCTTCTTTATAATAAAAAACTCCATTGTAAGGCATTATGTTTCATTTAATAATAAAGGTTAAAAATTGGTAATTCTATAATTTTCTCAGAAGAATTCGTAATAATTCGAATTCGGGAACGTAAGACGTACAGACCGAACCAGGGAGAGGAAAGGAAAACTCACAGGGTTAAGAACCATTAGATTATGTTCGAATAAACCGAACCATATTATTTAAATTCTACAAACTCTAGTCTTGGAAATTTCTATAGATTTCTTTGTTTAATCAATCGCCTAAAGCACGAATCAGTAAAGATAGAATCGCGAAACTTCTAGCCATTTTCTTTAGTATTCATTTTTACGAGTCATTTAAATTTGAAATTAAATTCGATAATATAATAAATAAATAGATCCAAAATCATCACCCAATAATAAAGATAAATTTCAATTTAAATTATCATTCAGCAATCCGTACCGATTGTAAAAACATATTAAATCGGCCGGGGAGCGGTTTCAAACCGGTTCCTTATCGATAGGCGGTCCGCGGTCGGCCCGGCGACAGCGCCGCGCGTCAGCGCCACCTGTAGGCGTAGGGCGAAGGAGGGGGCCATCGCCGGCGCGACGTGCCCGAAGATAGAGGGCGCTGTATCGTTTCCCTGCAATCTACTTCCCGCGGATTGAGAAGGGATTTGAATCCACGAAATACTCTCCATAATTAAATAAATGTTATAATCTGCAAAAACCCAACATAGGAAATTTCAGGATGCGTAATTAGTAATCCATAATTAAAATTCGAATATACTTCCCAACCTTTAGTAATTATATCCCATACAACTTGATCGCCCGTCTGCCTCACAGACGACCCCGACTTCCGAGGACGCCGCTAATAAAACGGGATAAAAACCACCCCTGAGGATCACATATTCCGACTTGAGCTAGTGCGGCCCCGTCAGTGACGTTCCTCCTCCCGTAATCTAGACCAACCGCTAGGCGAAGGCGTGCGTCTAGCTTTTTGTGCGTGAACCCCATACCTATAATTATCACGGATTGGCGCCCTGGAACTTGACGGTTTCCTAAAAAAATTAGATATTATCCGTGACATAATGGCATTTATCCGATCTTCATACAATACTATATAACCATTATAAACGGGGCACGTAGCAACTTGTAACTCGTATTATGTACATATCCCAGTCATTAATGAACAATAAAAATATTTGTTATAACAATTATTAACAAATATGTTTTTCCGAAGATCCTTTCCATACCATAGTTCCACACCCGGCAGACCCCACCGAAAGCACTTTAATGAGGGCGCAGAATTGGTTTTCGCCTAGGGCGCCAAAAACCCTAGAGCCGGCCCTGATCAGGGGGTAAAAAAGTGTTGTTTAGTTTTTTAAACTATTGAATCATTTATTCATTTTATAAGTATTAATAGAATACATTATAGTACGGTTTGAAATTTTAGGCTACCCAGACAACTGCTACATTTTAGAACTAAAAATGATCATTACGTACATACGAGTATATCCTACAGTCGTAAATACAATCGGGAGCAATGAATCCGGTTCACCAACATAAACCTTAATATCTCTAAAACTAATAACGATAGCTTGTTTAAATGAAAACTAATATATAGACTATTTATTACTACTAAAAAAAACGAATTGAACACTGGGAAGTAGAGAAGTAACAAATAAAAAAGCTAAAAACAAAATAAATGATTTTTGGAAAATCGAAATACGAATTTGTTGTGTTTGTTTTTGCTTTTGTTTATGTTCTGTCACTAAAAGATCAAATGTGTCAACCCAAGACTATCCCGGCAAGTAGCCGCGGTCTGATTTTATCTAAATATAAATTTCATAAATAAAAATCGGTGAGCGCTATCCGAGAGCCTCTCGGCCGGCGGATGAAACCGTTTGGGTTCTGTGACACACACGTTCGTTTCTCGTCTTACTTCGCGCGGCTCGTCGTTAATATTTGATATTTGTGTGGCGGAATTTTAATATTATTAGTGCAGCTTGTATATGAGATATTCCAACCAAAATTTCACAACGTAATTTCGGCCCAGCAAGGCATGTGTGTACTAAGTATTAAGTCTCAGTCCAATATTTCGAGATGGATATATAGCTAGTGCGTTCCTGGTGGACCGTTTTAAACCAAAATCTATTAAACCCTTAAAAAGCTAGCCATGGAAATGAAACTCACGACGGCATGTTTTCAAACCTCGAAAATTTCTTTGTAGGGGGTGTTAGTGCACGCATACTAATGTATAATGACGGCTTATTCAATGAAGGGGACTTTTTTCGCATGTAATTGCATAATTTCCTAAATGCGAGTTGTCGCAAATGAAAAGCCACCGATCGGTAGTATTAGCATCTCAGCGTTTAAACTCTTGCCATGACCAAATTTCAGCTCAATAGGATTAAGCCTTTGGACGCTATCGTGGAGGAAGACACACAAATACACAGAGAGACTTCAATCTGGAAATGATCTTAATCGTCTCAGGGGGTGTAAAATCGGTATTTCCGTCTTTATCTTCAAAAAATTTTTTACGCTTTTACAAAACGTTTCCCCTTGTTGGTTGGTGGGCCAGGAAAATAATATAAGAAGCGTTACTGGTATTCAATATTCATTATTAATGAGGTAATTATAGAATAAGCTAGCATTTTTAGTTTCCGAGATATCGTCGCTTTAAATTTATCATAGCGTATCTCGTATACTTCGATTTTCTGATTTTTATATCATTGGATAGCTACTCGCGAGGCGCATCGACTAAGCCAATAAAAACGCAGTATTCCTTACCAAATAGAGCAATTTATTTGTATTTTAGTAACACTGCCTAAATCAAATTCTCACAACTATCGTGTCAACACAGCTTATGTCAGTCGGCCGCCATATTTAGTAACATTGTTGTATCTGGAAAACCCTTCGTAACTAAATAAAATTTTAAATCGAAACTTGTAACAAAGCGTAACTCACTAAAAATCAATAATAAAAGATAACAAACTAGATAAATAGTAATATACTTTTATTTTAAACTAGCGGAACCCGGCGAACTTCGTCTCGCCACGAATTTGTTCGCTTAGCAGCAGATGGCGTTAACATAGGTAATTTTCATCGACAGTTGTTTGAAATTTGCATTGTTTGTTTAAATTCTTCATTGAAAGCAGTCTAATTGTTTATTTTTTGTCTCACCAAAAGAGCAGTTTCATCAATTGCCATTTGTGTCCTAAATGGAGGAGAAAAGTGTGTAAAAAGTACGATTTTGTTTGACAGAGAATGTTAAGGTGCGTACGGATAGCGCGTACACTGGTACGCGTGTCCGGAACGTCATGTCCATACTTGCAGCTACGCGTACACTCTTGGGGAACGCGTACCGCGCGAGCTAGTTCGCACGCGAGCCGCCGTCTGTCGGTTTTTGGTCGCGCGTCAAAGAGGACGCACACGACCGGGTACGCTATATTTCGACGGCAAAATAAATAGACACGCGTGTTCTTCGAGTTTCAATAATGAAAATATTATCAGATTGATTCAACTTTATAAATTTCACCGGGTCTTGTGGGATAGCAAACTAACTGATTATCGAAATAACGATTTACGCCAAGATGCATGGAAGGCAATTTCAAATGAACTGAAAATTCCAATAGGTGAATTAAAAAAAGGAGATGAAAACTTTATTAGCAACTAATAGAAAAGAAAGGAGCAAAATCAAAAAAAGTTTATTAACAGGATCAGGTAATTTTTTAAATTGTTTATTTACGCATTGTATAGGTACATTGAATCATAAAAAGAAATTGACATATTTATAATAGCCTATATACTTTTATATCTTTTTTTACAGGAGCTAATGATGTATATAAATCGAAGTGGTTTGCATCTGAATACAATCACGATACAATTTTTTCATCCACCATCTAGGTTTCCGTTTGTTTCTCTTTTTTTTATTTAAAATGTGTTGAATAATGAGTAATGCCGCAGTAGTGATGGTGCACGCAACCGCTATGTTTGTCGGAGTCATGGCGAATGACTGGGGCTTGCGGAGCGCTCTGGATCGATTGACCTCGCGTACAGGTTCGCGGCGGTCCGTACAGCAGCTGTACGCGTATCCAATGTACGCGTGGACAGTGTTTCCCAACTACGCGTAACACAGGAACGCGCTATCCGTACGCACCTTTAGACATAAAATGCTTAGAATCTGGTGCATTTCCAGACACGAACGATCCTAATGGAACCAATGGTGTCAATCTCATTTTACCCCCTGCGCAACACAAAGCGAGTGGCTCGTGGCGGTACTTCAATGCATTGCAATATTGGCACAAATGGTCCATTTCTCCAATTTGCATGCATTTATAATCGCTGTATTGTTTCGTCAGGTCATAATACGAGTAGATTGCCTCTCTGTATGTGTTTTGTCTCAAATTCAATCGTCTTCGCACTGCAACATTACGGATCCGTGCCGCTTTATTCAATTTTTGGCGACGCTCATCGCTTTCAGTTGCTCGAACCTCTCTTCACGAGTTACACAAATTCATTTAATTCAGTTGATTTACCTTCAGAATCACGAAAACGCTATCAAGAAATCGTAAAATTCAACTTAACTGTCAAATGTTAACTGTACCGCCATCTTGATTTTCGAATTTTTATTCTTGTCAAGCAACGCCATCTATGATCAAGCTTAGTACTAAAATAATTTTCGGTTTTTCAGATTTTTCTCACTTTTCCGAGAGATTTTCCGGATTTTTTATTGCCTATAGTAAGACCGAAGTGATTATGAACAAAACAAAAAAAGAATAATCCAAATCGGGTTAGCCGATCGTGAGTTATTAGGTAACATACATAAAACCCGACTCATTTTTATTATATAGACTAGCCCCATGGTTTCACCCGCGTGGTGATGGAAAGTTGTGATAATGATGATAGAAAGTATTTTATTTATCATGAAAATCGGTCCATCCGTTCTCCAGTTATGTGTTCGAATAACTATACCATTATACATTATATACGTGTAACTCTAACGGTTTTTGCGGCGCACGCCAGAATAGCTAGCAGATGGCAGATTTTTTTCCTACTTACTTGACACTTATCGTTATATTTTGGATAATTCACAATATATCTTTATAAATTATAGCCTATGTGTTATTCTGACGTGTAAGCTATATTATTGTAAAGTTTCATCAAAATCCATTAAGTAGTTTTTGCGTGAAAGAATAACAAACATCCATACATACATTCTTACAAACTTTCGCGTTTATAATAGTAGTAGGATCATTGTGAATGTTTTCCTAATTTAATTTAAACATATCTGCATTAAAATATTCAACCTTGGTTTGTCATTACAAGGAAAAAAGAGTTTTTTCTTTCTCCCGAAAAGTTAACACACATGAGTTACGCTATGTTAAATCTTAAGCGACGATATTAAGGTTTATATTGGTGACCCGGATTCATTGCTCCCGAGTGTATGTAAATCACAACATTACGGGCCTGCTTGGCCCCTCCTCTCCTATTCACCGTTGGCAAACGCTACCCTATTCTTATGTACACCATAACAATTTAGCGGCCACAGTGCAAAAGAGTATTAAAGATTGTATCTGCGTATTTCGCAAGAAATAGGGCACTAACAAAAATGAACGAAATAACATTTAATTTTGCTGCTGGGCGTCACGTCGTGGTTATCTCGCGCTCGCACACCCGCCCTGCTGTCCCATTCCGCTTAAAGTACTAGGTAATATAGATTACTAATTGCTCATTTAAAATGTGCTTTAACGAACACGATTCTATCGCGAATATTAGGGATGGGATAAAGCGTTTGCTGACGGGCGCACAGAGGCGTATATTTATAATTTAACCTTTAGGTGACTGAAAAAAACACTGGTACACGATTACAGTACGTACGACTAAATTTAGTATTGCGTTTACATAATTATTGACATTAAATTTATTTACTTATTATGTCATGTCCATTTTTCCCTACCCCCTTCCTTTCATTTCTCAAAAAATGTATTTTTTTAGTCTAATTATATATTGAGATTTGTTTTTGATTTTTTTTCAATGTAATATATTTGAACAGCTGTATATTTCCTAAATAAAAAAAAGATAAATGAAAAGGTGTATTCTATGTAAAGGGCTCTCTAGCTAGACGATCAAGCATGTTTGTCAAGCTTCTCGCCGCGGGCTGGGAGGGGATCGTAAACCGCATGAAATATGATTTTTTTTATATGTAGCATCATAAGTGGCATCTTCACGTGACGTCATGTATCGTCACATGACACAAATCATCAATAAATCATGAATCAATCAATCACCAATCAATCAATCATCAATCAATCAATCATCAACCATTCAATAACGTCTAATTAACATGACTCTCTAGTATAAAAAATCAAAATTAGGCAATTTTAGTAAATATAAAAAAAAATATATTTCCTGCGATTTACGATCCCTTTCCAGCCCGTGACGTGAAGCTTGACCAGCATGCTTGATCGCCTAGAGAGCACTTTATTTATTTTAATTTATCTTTTTTTTTATTTAGGAAATATACAGCTGTTCCAATACATTAGATAATAAAAAAATCAAAAACAAAGCTTAATATATATTTACACTTAAAAATATATATTTTTTGAGAAATGAACGGAAGGGGGGAGGAAAAAATGGAGTTGTCATAATAAGTAAATAAATTTAATGTCAATACACGTTACATAATTTAGTCGTACATACTATCATTGATTTTAACACTATAAAATCAATGATACTATTATCGTAGTATATTTTTAGTCTTAAATGTTTTGTTTTTTTTTCGTGAATATTTTATTTATTGTTTGATTTTACGTGTTACCTATTTTTATCTATTCCTGTATTTTTATTTTTGATTATTTTGTTTGACACCAATAGAAAACATATTTTCTTAAAATTTCATTTGAGTTGCTATAACATCGGTGTCCTCCTTGGAACAGGCGCTGTCTAGTTAGGAGTGATACATTATCAATATGTTTAAAGATTTTTTATTTATTTTGTTCAATAAATAAATAGATTTTGTTTAACTATAGTATATTCATAAATACATATTATTATTATTATATTGCATTTATAATGACATGTCAACACCGTCATTGACCTTGCTTTCTTGCGAACGATATATGACGTGTTAAATTAAATAAGTCAATATCGCCGATCTGTGTGCTTCAAATTATATTTACCTATTTGTAACAGTTTCGTGCATATTGGGCCCGATCGCGTTTCTTCGTGAACTAAAATTAGAGTTCAACCGAATGAGACAGAGCAATAGGTTAGAACGGAATATGAATGAACTGACTGAACAAAAATTAGCTCAGTGGCTTTGTGGTTATCGGTCTTAAGGTTTCTCCATTCTAGGCATGGCAAGGCAGGATCCATGCAAGAAATGTATTTTGACCTTCCACCATTTCGTCACCAAATTCACCGGCAATAGCTACAAAATCCAACGTTATCGATATTAGCGAAAGGTACATATTTATAATACCTACATTGATGATAAATTTTCCGAGTTTATTAAAAATTAGAAATAATTAAATCAATATGATGACATTCTAAAACCAACTAATTTACTATCGAATCGGTATGATATCGTGTAAGAAATAGAAATTGCAATCATCCGCAATCTACAGAAATCCAATGCAGAGCTACAAAAGAATGTATCGCTTTTGAAATATAACAACGAAAATTATGAACAGCATAAAGTACAACACGACAATGCAGAACATACAAAAAGGATGATCGAAATTAAAGTTTTCGAGGATTGCAAGAAAATGTAGAATACATCATCATGAAGATTGGATCTTTTGTAAATCATAAAGTAACAATGGACGATATTTAAAATGTGCTTCGGCCCAACTAAAAGAAATCTGACAAGAAACCGAAAAGTATTCTCGTGAAGGTCGACCATGACATAAAACAGAATGCACTTTTAAAACCCGTAAAAATCACAAAATAATGTAATAATAATAGTTAAAAAACTGAACGCATATGATTTAGGAATCCCTGGTGACGTACAATGAAATGCGTATAAAAAATCTCACCTATAATACAAGGGTTCCGCTAGGTGGCGCAAAAGTATTTTCCAGAGA
Source organism: Micropterix aruncella (assembly GCA_944548615.1). Taxonomy (NCBI): domain Eukaryota; kingdom Metazoa; phylum Arthropoda; class Insecta; order Lepidoptera; family Micropterigidae; genus Micropterix; species Micropterix aruncella. The sequence continues at coordinate 25,878,997 of OX155966.1, read as the reverse complement.
GAACGGATATTAATATGGGTAAATAATAGCCGAGTGTTTATTCGCAAAGATGATAATGAAAAATCATATTCTTAACATTAAATAAGTCTTTTATAGATTTGAAAAACTAAAATTTTTCTGTCATACGTTAAACAAACAATTTTATCGTTTTTACCTCAATTTTATATTATTTCATATTAACCTCAGTTGACGAGTTAAAAACAGGTAATCCGTCCGCGTGCCACTCAGAAAATATATTTTCCCTAAAGCACATAATGACTCAATAATTTCTTCTGAATGCACTCAAGATGGACACACGAAAGAAAACTTATAAAGCTTGCGATTTTGCACATATTAGAGAATACGTAGGGACGATCGATATATACATAGTACTCACCTCAATGATGCATACTAGGTTGATGACGCTGCTGGCATCGACGTGGTGCTCTCCAGATCCAACGATGAATGACTGCGAGCTGACTATGTCGAGATTTACAAGATGAGATATTGTGCCTTTACCGCTTGTGACCTATGTGAAAAAATATAATAAACATCTCTGAGGCCAGAGTAATCAAGATACTTTTCTCAATGTGAAAATAGGTTTTCAATGAGGCTTCGCGAAAAGTTCTGGGCGATGGTGAGTGAACGTGGCAATACCACATATTTGAATAATACAGTTTGTTTTTACATTATTAACGAGTAAATAAAATCGTGTTGCTAGGAAAAATAATATTATTGATAATTTTCATATTTATTTTATCAATTTATTTGGTACTCAAGAACAATATTGGTATATAATGTTATTATTTTATACGGCTATGTTACCAAAGGAATACCTAATACCTTTTACATAAGTACACAATTACATAACAAATAGAGTTGTCAACTGCAACGGGCGAAACAGTCACCTCAGGAAGTTTTAACGATTGGTCGTTTTATCTCCCGTGAAGTGAGCGCAGGAGACTTGGACAAAACAGTCCACCGTCAAGCTCCGCCACATGCCCGTAAGAGGCCAAAGCTTTATCCGCGATATAACCAGGTATGTTACCCAGCGAGCTTACACTCACGCCCTTACTTCCAGTTGCGACCAGATTACTCCGGTCACTCGACTGGCTACGAGTTCGGTCGCTTGCGCGGTTTTCTCCCTTACGAAGCGGTGAAACGGTGTATACCGAATCTATCGCGGACCACGGCATCCTTTGCCCGGCTTTTCACCCAGGATCGGTATAGCTGATGGTCGTTTCAAGAGCAGTCGTTGTAAGGTCCGCAACCACCCCCGCTCTATAGGAAACAGTACTGCTTCCAGACTCCCCCGACTGTTAGTCAGAGTGCACAATCGATTGGCTTACGCCGCACGGTGCGTAGTCCGTCCAGGAGCGCCAGAAGGTTGACTTCTAGGGGAAACTAGCCCTAAGGTCAGAGTCTTGCCCGGGCTCGCACTTCATGCGTGAAGGCCGCCTGATGGGGGTTGGCCCGTGAGTGTGACCAACCCTGAACAAAATGCGTCTTCGTGGCCAACCCAGCAAGGGCCCATTAGCTCCCCAATAATTAAGTTAACAGTTGAGGAATGATGTCAGAGTCGGAACTATACCTAGCACTAATTTCAATAACATCATATGTCATAATCAAGGAAATACCTAGTTTCAAGTTTGAACAATTTGTTAAATAAATAATAAATAATAAATACATACTTAGCAGCCATGGAATTATTCACCGACCGGAGTACCGCCCATCATAATAGGTATTATTTCACCTTGGGGTGGGAGGGGGTTGGGGAAAGCGGTGAGCGGTAGACATCGAACTAATGACCGGCTGTGGTAGATTTAGGACAGGTGTCTTGCTACATGTGCTACATTCATTCAGTCCCCTTGGGAATCCATTGAGATGCGGTAATTGAGATGCGGTAATTAAAGTTTTAGATATTTTTTCTAGGATGAAGTTAAATATTTTCCCGGAGAGACAAAGGAGTCGAAGAGTTTTGGAAAAGCTGATACTTTCTGATCAGACAGTATTTTGGCCATATAATGACGGGGTAAAGTGAGCAGGCCAGATTCCGGGACACCTGGCGCTGGCGTTCTAGGAAAGGTGTAATTTAAATTTGTACCCCCAAAGTGTTTTGGAAAAGCTGAAAATTTAACAGTAGACAGTGGGTGTAATAAAGAACTAGAAACATATATATGGTCAGATTGCTTCGTAACCAAATGCGTGGCATAAGCATCTCCATACCATTATGTACATTACGCCATTGCGACTATTATATTGCGAGGCACAGTTGCCCGATGCGTCATATACTGATACCCGGCATATATGGAGATGCTGACGCCACGCGTTCGGTTATAAAGCAGTCTGGCCATATTTTTCGAGTTCTTTATTGCATGCACTGTCAACTGATCAATCTTCAGCTTTCCAAAACACTTTGGTAGTACTAATTAAAATCACACTTTCCCTAGTAAGCCAGCGCCAGGTGTTCCGGAATCCGGCCTGCTGACTCTACCCCGGCATTCTATGGCCAAAATATGGTCTACTCTGTCGCTGGTTCTTATACTACAAGATACTTAAAGAGATTAAACGGAGATGTTGCTTGAATGCCACGAGCGTCAGCTTCCACCGAGTGAAGGTGAACAATGAAGCCGTTCCGGTTGACGGTTCTTGCTATATCGTGGTACATTATATTTAAATTGTACTCATGGTCTTTTGGATATTTCATTCCCATTAAGCATTTAGTTCCACAATAAGGGCTTTCTTCCGAGATAGGGAGTAAAGAGTTTTATCTGCACGCAGGGCTGTGCGTCAGAGACTCTCAGGAAATTGATACTGCTTAGAATCCCGAATTCCAATCGACCCCAGAATGCAATCTGAATCTTTTTCGATTACAGAGAAAGGTTTTGTACTGGAATGTTTTTTTTTTGGATTTAGGGCCATCCCGCAAGAACTGTACGTAGAGTGTTGACCGATTCTCGTTGGCGTGAGCCACTGAGAGCCTAATAAGCTCGCGAAAAATAGCACATACTTTGTCATTGCGGTAAGTGTACCGTTCCTGATATAAAGCTGTCTTGCAGAATTGGGAGCTAATGGGCCCTGTTGCACTTCGGCCAATAATGCCCAGTTGTATAGGGTCGGTCAAACGCACGGGTCAACACCCATCTGGCGGCCTCCACGCAGAAGTGCGAGCCAGGGTGGGACGCTGGCCTGCGGGCCAGTCTCCCCTAGGAGTCAACCTTCGGGCGCTTCTGGATGGTTTGTGCACAGTGCGGCGTCAGCCCATCGATTGTGCATTCCGACTAACAGCCGGGGGAGTCTGGAAACAGTAATGTTTCCTATAGAGCGGGGATAGTTGTTAACCTTACGGCAACTGATCTTGAATCGACTATTCGGCCACCCGGTCCCGGGTGAACAGCCGGGCAAAGGATTTTGTGGTTCGCCATAGATTCGGTAGACCCGTATCACCTACGCAAGGGAGAGGACCGCGCAGGGGATCTCGACCCTGTAACCAGTCAGTAAGCAGAAGGTATCCTGAAGGTTAATTTCTGACAGAGATATTCTTCCAAATTAAAAAGTCAGGGGGCGAAGCTGCCCAATGGGTACCTATCCCGGTACCCCGCCGTAAGGCGTTAGCCTCTGTCGAGCAGGTAGCGCAAGTAGCCAGTGGATTGTTTTTCGTCCAAAGTCTTCTGCGCTCACCTCACGGGAGACAGAATGATCCAATATCGTTAAAACTTCCCGAGGTGACGGGTTCACCCGTTGTAGTTGTAGTCAATTAATTGATTTGAATTGAATTCCAGACAACTTTCTATCTTAAACGAATGGAATTTCTAGTTGGAGTAAATTTTGTCGATTTATAATGTAGTCCTAATTAACATGACCCATATTCGTATGGATAGAGATTGAGGGACATTTAGTTACCTATGTTGAGAGCTAATTAATTATCTAAGCTCCAAGTTAATAGAGTATTGCAGAGGTAAGAGATCGTGCGAGCATATTATGCTTTCCGATTTTGACGGAGCGGGTTTAGCGTTGATGTTTTGTGGCGTCTGTCCTTCAAGTGTGTTTGTTATCCTTTACCGTGAAGACCCTCCATGCCTTGCTTTCGTCTACCGATTCCACTTTGTAATAATAGTAATTTAAGTTTATGCTAGCTTAGCTTTAGTTTTATGATAGCATTGTGTTAATGTGTGTATGTTTCCTTAAATTTGTTATTCTGTCTTCTTTTTATCTCTATTTCAAGTGTTGTTTTTTTTAATCTGTTAATCGGAGTGAAATAACGCTGGTCTTAATTCCGATAGTAACTAATAATTATAAGCATTAGATAGACAGAAAAACGACATCGGTCGTTACAACTGCTCGGCCGGTGCAATGGACGGTATTTGGTGGATCTAGCTGGCCAAAACTCGTTTTCCCAAAACTATATAGATAGTAATATTTTTACCTGAGATAGCCAGTAAATAAGAATTTACCCTCCCCCCCCCCCCACCCCCCCCCTCCCCTTTCCGCGTAACTACGAACCCATTCGATGATTCGCGAAGTGATCGTCTTTTTTGAGTGCACATTTCTTTTGTCGGTGTTTTAGATGTAAGCATATTATATTTAACGGTAAATATTTTTTTGGAACTGTACTTTTAAAAAAAATAAACAGTTATAATTAAGAAGAAGCAGGTAAGTTTGCACAATATTCGTCGTGCTTTCTTGTGGCGGTCTTCTTTTTGACGAAGTTACGACATATACAAAAAGTCATTTTACACGGCCTAAATCTGGTTAAAAAAACTCTAAGGTATTTGTTGTACTTCCTTGTGGTTCCTGGCAATTAATTTTATTAGAATATATAAACAATGCTCTATAGTAATAGGTATTCTAAAAATCTGTTGATCAAAACTGCGGTTTTCGAGATCCGGATTGGTTAAATTCCTTACTCATTTTTTTTTGTAGCATATTTTTAATGTTTTGTTTATTTGTCTGAAAATTTTGGAATACTTATGATTTTTTATGAAACACACCGCTTACTTGATCCCACAGGATATGTTTAAAATTTCAAGGTTCAGCCCATGCCAGCAAGGCACATTTTTAAACTTTTGTAAATTTGTTTTTTTTTTATCTTTTTGATTTTTTTTTAAATTCATAAATCACACCGATTACTTGACCCCCCAAAGGGGTCTATGTTTTAAATTTTATGTCAATCGGTTGAGCCGTCTGCAGGTCGTCGAACATAGATATATAGAAAGCCAAAACTGTAAGATATTAGATTATAGCATATATATTTTTTAAATCATATAATAAAGGATAATGAAATAGGGACAGAAAATACTAGTAACCTTTTTCTTCATATATATAATAATATAATTACACTACAAAAATACTTTTGTCCAGCTAGAACGACCAAATACCCGTATGTACATACAGTGGATGATTGGTTTCTGACTCGATGCGTCATACATAATGCGACGTTTGAAATGTCAAACTAAAATGTTGTTTATTCGCTATATATATATATATATTAATTTCCAAAGCTTTAAAATTTTATTTTAATTTTACTGTTATGATTACGTCTCTGATAAACGATTACTCTAAAATTCTTTCTGTACTTCGTCTGAATATATAAATGATCAAAGGAATTTATATGATTTGTTTAAATTAAAATATTCCGCCACGGCTCTCATGTTATCTCAATATGAACGAAATTAAATGCGTAGCCTAATGGAAGATGGTATTATTACGTCTCTTATTTGTTATTTATACAATAAAAAAGATTTCGTTATGAATTCGGAGAGTTAATAAAGAAGTGGTAACCGTACTTTTGAAAGTGTAAAAATACGATCGTCTGTTTGTGTGTTTGATACCTTTAGTGGTTATTATAGTAAGGAAAGTAATCTTTTTTAACAGATCCGATCTTGTTATGGAAACCGGACACCTTGATACTATTAATTGTAACATGCATAATATTTCTTTATAAATAAAGTTGTAACTGATTTTAAAATTATTTTTGATCCCTATTACAACTTCCTTCAACACAGCCAGGGTAGTAGAGTAACCCTATTACCTAAGTTACCTAAGAAGACGTAAAGGGCTCCCTAGACGATCAAGCATGCTTGACAAGCATCGCGTCGCGGGCTGGGAGGGGATCGTAAACCGCAGAAAAAATACAAATATATTTTTAAAATACTTACCAAAAGTGCCTAATTTTGTAGTTAAAACCAGGGAGTCAAGTCATTCATCGATCAATTACGTCTAATTAATGTTAATCCCTGGTATAAACTACAAAAATAGGCATTTTTGGTTAAATTTTTTAAAAAATATTTGCAATTTTCCTGCGGTTCACGATCCCCTCCCAGCCCACGACGCGATGCTTGTCAAGCATGCTTGATCGTCTAGGGAGCCCTTAATACTCGTTATTGCGAAGTTTTACAATAGGCAGGTTTATTGACGACAATTTCTTGGAACGAACCGTAGCCTCTAACATGTGCGTAAATGTGTTATTGTATTCAATCAACAAATTACAATTTATATCCGTTATTTTTTTCCCAATTATGATCCATCCGGGAACCGATCCCGAAACCTTACAATGTAAGATCAGGCAACCTAGCCACTATGCCACCTGGCCATGCCCCTACATGTGCTTAAAAAACTAGCAAAATTTTACTACACATATTAAATCAATCAACCATCCCCAAAAGGAAGTATAATCAGCAAAAAGTATTTCCATAATCATAACCCCTCCCCTCCCTTTGATAACCTCCATTTTGACGTTGATTAACATTTTCTGGCAGTAATTAACATATTGATAATGACAAGCAAGAGCATTTCATCAATCTAGCCTTAATTTGAAGACTAATTGAAAGCTTAATTTTGAGGACTAAGGGCCTTTGATAAGTGACGCAGTTTTGAACGCTTCATTATTTGTGACGCCAAAATGTAATATAACTGACTTGTCTTGATATTTCAACGTCCACTTATGGAATGTGGGAAAAAATGGGAAAAGAAAAATAAATTACATTTTACCTGACATTCGTAGGTTCCGTTGTCTCTTTGCTGGACATATTTGATCTGCAACGTCCAATCATTTGTACCCTCTTGGTGCAGAATCTATAAGTGAAAAAACGTATTTTCCTTATAATCAATTTATATTAGCAAAATTAGGAGTACGTATGTATATGAAAGAGATGATAATTGTTGCGAGGTTACAAGGATTTATGTGTAAGAAAGAGGGGCCTCATCTTAGCCAACCATGTGCATAAACTACAATCGTATTAAAAAAGGTTGTTACCGCAAGTCTTTCCCGGCAAAGGCACAAGTCCCCCCCCCCCCCTCCCGCCAATCGAACGTCCCCCGCACGCCAATTCGTAGTATATTTGTGTGTATTTTCCGTAGTATTAGGATGGCATTTTTCCAAACATGATGTAGTAGTTTCTTAAATAGGATGGACTTTAAATATATTTGCTTCGCTTCTACATGAGATATTCCAACTAAAACGTGATTTGAGTCTAAAGCAGCATCTGTGTACCGAATTTCAATTCTTTAACTGCCATTTCACGAGTGTCTCGGCAAAATAGTTGTATTTAGAATTAACTACCAATAATATTAATATTAAAATATTCATAGTACCGTAAACATTGCACACAACAAAGCCGTGAATATATGTATTCTACAGTTTTGAATAAGGGAATCACCAACATAGCATATTAAAGAAACCATGGAAACGAGAGGCAAGGAAAATAACAAAAAACAAAGTAACATAATTTTGTTTTAAAAATTTCATTCTTTCACGCATATACAATGTAACAAATAGAAATAATTGACTTTATAAATTATTTGAGCCACATTGAAAGTGGAATTATAAAGTGACATAACAAAACAGTTTTTTATTCAACCTTCAAGCGGTAGAGACAAAAATACTAGAGTCAGTGTTCGTAAATCTTTCGATAATTGATTGCATCACAAGAGAGAACTTCGCGAGACCAGACTTCGACCGGACCGAGTTTATAACCCGGTCCCGACGATATCTACGCTTCGCAGGACAGTACTGATCTTCAAACGGTAAGCGACAATAACAGCTTATACCTTTATGGCTCAATTATGCGAGCGGCTAGATTTACAAACTAGTGGAGACTAGATCGATTAAATAGGAAAAGAGATCGCTGCGGAATCTGCAAAAGGAGACCGTACGATACAAGAGCTTAAGGTCACCTTGTATCGCAACTCGTCGAGGAGAGACACGCCTCTACAAATACCCGGTGTGCCATCGGCAGTAAAACGCCGGTTCACATCATCCTTCGGTGCCACCAAAATCTCACCTTGTCGTTCTATGGCTACCCTAAAATAAGGTGGCAGATTTTCGATCGGTTTAACCGCTGACCGCTGGATTTGCCATTACAACGAGATTGAAGTATAACTAGCGTGGCCCGTGGTGGACTGATTTCAACCACAATATTTCCATAACTTTTAACTTTTGCCATGATCAAATGATGCCTGCATGCCAAATTTCAGCTCAATCGGATGAAGCGTTTAGGCGCTGTCGTGGAGGAATACACACAGACACACACACACACAGAGAGAGACAGACACACATACGAACTTGGTCCTGGGAAAGTAATAAACTTAGGGTTCTTTATGTCCAGAGACCCAATGCACTGAATCATAACGTTGAAGGTTATACTTATTGGATGCATTGCAGAGTTGATATTTTTCAAACCAGTCAGTGGTATTCTGTGCGCGCGTTAGTGAAGTTGGCGTGTTCTATTCGCCAGGCTCTTTTCTGTACCGGCTACTCGTATTGTTAATTTGAAACTTGTTTTTCCTGTAACAGCCATATTGAGAGAACGAATATGTGTAGAAATGTGTTTGATATGTCTAAAAAAACTCTCGGTCTGTAGATGTGTCATCAAAATTAAAAAAAAGGTTTGTTTCTTTTTACCCTTTATTGGGAAAAGTTCACAATGGGCGGGTTTATTGTCATATGACAATCTCTTACAACCAACCCTACTATGACGTGTTATATGTATGAGTGCGTGTAACATGTCTGTAAGTGTGTGTCTTAGTATTGCATTCGATCGACAGAATTGAAAATGCAATTCCGTTAATTTGATCCCAACGGAAAATGGTGATCCAGCCGGGAATCGAACCCGGGACCTTACAATGTAAGATCAGGCAACCTAACTACTATGCCACTGGGCCATCATCGCCATAAAAAGGTCATCAAAAGTGAAAAATATTTTTTTTACCCTGTTTTGCCTGTAATCGCCAAATTAAGAGAATGGATATTTGTAAAAATTTGGTTGCGGTGTCCAAAAACAGCTCTCGGTCTGTAAACATGACGAAAAAAGTAAAAAAAACATGACATCAAGAAAAATTAAAATTGTACTGCTATCTGCTGGATTTCCGCGCCAGAGGGAGAGGGCTGGGGGGATTGGAGAATGGTGGGAGTGGGGGGATGAGTTAGGGGACTAGGGAGAAGTAGGTTGGAGGAAGAAGAAGTAGGGTTGGGCAGAAGGTTGGAGGGAAAGGGCGGAGGGGCCGGAGGGAAGAGGGAGGTTTGAGGGTGGTGGTTGCGCGCAAAGTATCTTTTGCATCAGCATTTGATTAGTGTATGTGGATGTTCGCCTTCACTGACAGATATTGATTCCGAAGAAGAAGAAGAACGACTTGAACGCTGCCAGTACTGCGTTTGCTCGAAAATGTCTACCCCCCTAGTTTTTATAATTATCCGCCGCGCTGTCAAAACGACAGCATATATATTTTTCGGAGGTTTTTTGCATACTCTCGCGACTCTGTACCGTTTTTATTTATCGTCTTCTTAAACCGCGCCGCAAAAGCAGAATAAAACTCCCGGAAAAAACTAATCCGCGTCGAGTGGGTTCTGTGTGAGACATTTTCGAAGATACTTGCATGAGAAATCCGAGGGTCCGTAGCAGTGCTGGGACTTCCAGATAGGCGAGGATCATCAACACAGGTCAATCGGTGTTTTACAGACATATATCTGATTACGTGTTGATGTTTGAGGGATTTGCGCGCATCGTTTTCGTCTCATTTTGTAAGTACCCACATATTAGAATCTATTTATTTATTTTAGTATGATTTATTCACGGTTATGATACCGCCGTTGATCAACTATTTACCCGTTGATCAACCAGGTGGTTTGGAGAGGTTGGCGGTTTAAGGGGATTGTCTGATTGACGGTATAATGTCTAGGGGTGACACAACCGATTTTTTTTATCAGTATAGTTAAAAACAAATTTTAAAGATTTCAATCATTTCACTGCCATCTAGCGTATATTAAGCAGAATTGGGGCGAAACTTTTTGTTTACTTTCTGTCACAAGCAGGGCCGGCTTCACCACGTACGTGTCTCTCTTCGATTGTTGGTGTCCGTTTTCTCGAAGACGTTTTTGACATTACTGATCCTAGATCAAATAAGCAAGGCACGGCAACTTAATCGAAATAATCCAAAGAAATATTATTTGTACATAAATAATAAGTATGTTTCGTTTATTTTTGAAACATTACTGTCAATAAAGTGACTGTCGATTTCGACGGGTTTCAGCTAGTTTTATTTAATTTCGAAAGTGGAATGTGAAACGGATAAAATATAACAATGTCATTTTAGATACGCTATTTAATCTGTAGATTCAAAAATCATCCCTCATAACCGATGCTACGTTTATTTTTTAATCCGCATGGCAAAAATTGCATTTTGATTTCCTGCAAGTCGTATTTAATACCAGGCCTATTTATCTATACGTCAGTGTTTTATGCCCGTCCACCATGAGTAATATTGAGTACTGGAGTACAGACTATGATGTTATCATAATTTTGTATTTACGACCACTCGTCTACGAAATCATTTATTTATTTATTTTCAAAAGAAATTATTATGACGGCGCAACTCATGTAAGAACTGTCAAGCGTATATTGGGTCCTTACCTATGTAATTGCTGTTTTTTCTCACTAGCGACTTTGAACCTGGATAACTTGGGTTTGAGTTGAAATTTCAAATTTAAAAAAATATATTTCAAGGCCAAGTTTCAATCTGCATGTTTCAATCCGCATTGTCTCTAAAGCCACAACGCGGACGCCTGGTTCACCGACGGATCAGGAGCAAATGGACATTTTGGGCAGACGTGTACGGACCCAAAACGACAATAAAATGCAAGTATGTGAATACATCGTATAGCGATTGAAAAGTCTCTTGCTGCTGAAACTTTTTCAAATGCAATTCAATATCCGCAACATAATGGCATTGTTTATGTTTCGTTTTAACTGATTTACTGTTTATATAGTAAAGTATATAAGTAAATATGTTATATTTATAGAAATGAATGTTTGCATTAAAAAATACTTTAGATTTAGCATCAATTTCAGTTATCCTCGTCCTTAATTTTGTGTCTTTAATATTTGTGTAAGTTTACGATAATTTCGATAACGACGAAGAGATACACCTAAAAGAACCCCATAGACCAAATGTTAAAACCAAATCCGTACAGTAATTCCATCTATGTGTGCTGTCACCAGACGGGTCAGCCAATTGACACCGGGAACATATTTTTAATAACCACTTTTTTAGCTTCGTATGATCTCAAAACGTGAAAGTATACTAAAACCTCAAAATCGAGTTTTTGCACGACCTCGAAACTCCCGAAATTATTCCGTGTATGGGTACAACCCTAAGAAATACCAAGTAAATAATAAAGTATTTCAGTTTCTCTTACATTAAAGCTAACACGTTGATGACGATTAATAAATTAACGGAATATAGGTATAACCTCGAAATATAAAAAGAAGAAATGCTTGAAAATCATTATTTACTGCAAATGTTTTTATCCGAATTTTTCTATCATTGTTTTCCTGTCCTTATTTTCTGTTATTACAATAATTGTATTATCTGTAAACTTGATATTTTGCTACACGCTATGAAGATACTAGAAAAAAAGAAATACCTGGAAACGTTCATCATTAGTGTAGGTCCAAATCCCTGAAGTCAAAATATGCCAGTCTCTTTTTCTTATCCAGCTAACTTGCTGTGAAAAAGAAAACATATCGTTATTTAGAATCCAGAAATGCTCAAATATTGAATATATTATAAGACCCGGAGAATAAGACTTAATCGCAAAAAATATCCTAATTTATAAACCTACAGAGCAGATATGACCCAAGCAAGATGTTGCCTTCAATTTATATATGTTCAGCGCATTAGCGTACGTATTAGTATTGACGATAATAGCTAGCTTTCTATATATCGCCTTACACGGGTTGTTATAGGGTAATGTCTCGAACGAACCCCAATGAATGAACAAAACGTCGTTTTTACCGAAAAATAAGACAACAGTGAGTGAATAATATTAGGCATTTTTTTCAGTAGCAACGTTATTGTTTTGTAATATGGCAACACGCCTTTTACCTGTCACTGTTCACTTTTGACGTGACATTTACCTAATGTTGATGTGTTCATCGTATGTTCCGTATCTATGGGCTGGAATTTGCGACACGAGGTGGGACATTGTACTGTAGTCATGACTTTTTATTGAGAACTGTTTCAGTGGGAAACAGTTCCGTTCTTTGAATAATCCATGAACGAGTAGTTTAGTTTAAACTCATTTAACTTTGATTTTTGTCCGTTATGAGTAGAAAATTGAATGTTATATTACTAGTTCACAAGAATGCAGAAAAGTTATTGGATGAACGTTTATTCATTTGCCGAAAAGTTTGAAATTTAAAAATATTCTTAGTACCCATGTCAATATATACAGTCCGCGCGCGAGCTCCGAAGAATCGGGGGCAGGGAAAGCGGCCGGATTACGCCGCTCCCGACCGTCGCCTCATACCCCGTACTCTCCCAGCACTAGGACTGGGAGAGTACTAGTACTGGAAGAGCGCGGGGTGTGGAGCGACGGTCTGGGGCGGCGCTATCCGCCCTCTTCGCCAGCTCCCGATTCTTCGGAGCTCGCGCCCGGACCATAACTTCAAATGATTATTTTTAAAAAAAACTGAAATACGCACTGCGAAAAATGTGTTTGGTCGATTTTTAATATGGAATAGAAATTTACTAAAATAAATATGCCTGTGCAATTGAAAGTTGTTTTTAAATAAATATTTACTCTTCAAATATTGGATTTAATATGTTCATTTACAGGAAATTGCTGTTAATTTACTGGTGTTTTGAGGTCTTTTTTGATAAGTTGTTGAATATTTCAAAAACTAAACAGAAGATCTAAAAAAACAAAAAAAAACTAAGACATTAAAGGACGTATGTAAATAGATTGGCGCAGACATCGCTTTGGTTGATTTTTTCAAAGTTAAGGGATCCCTTAAGGGTTCATTCACTGGAGACACTACCCTACACTTATAACGCCATAGGCATTCTCGCAGTGCAGAAAGAATTTACTTCGTTTAAAATGTGTAAAGCATATTCTTTGAAGCGATGAGGCATGTCATTGTCAATAAAATTATTACTGTAAGTGTATCCTTTTATTTGGACAAATGATATAAATATTTGCGACTCTTAAATACTGCCTTGGTTATAACATCCTATATAAAGCCTGATTTCATTTTAGTTAGGGAGCCAGCGACAAAAAAGTCCAATATTTTTGGAAAAACTGATACTTACAGAACAGATAATACTTTCAGTTTTTCCATAGAATACCGGGGTGCAGTTAACAGGCCAGATTCCATGCTACCTGTTGCTGGCGTACTAGGAACGGTGTAATTTTAATTATTACCCCCAAAGTGTTTTGGAAAAGCTGAAAATTAATCAGCAGAGAGTTAATGCAATAAGGAGCTCGAAATACAGGGTGAAATTTTAATTAACAGGCATCCTTCAAGATAGTGAATCAGTAAGAGCAAGTAAGCAGCATTGGAATACAAAAAAAAAATATTGAAAGTTTGGAGAATTTGACTGTTAGGTATATAAAAGTTTCACACGCGTTTGAGAGCGCTGCAGCATCTAGGGGTAGGTAAAATATCGCTAATAAAAAATATTAGCGATATTTTACCTACCACTATATGGCACGTCGTGTTCAGCGCTTTTTATACTATTTTTGAAGAAATATTTTTTTTCAAATTTCACAAAAAAGGAAAACTTTAATTTTTCCACAATTTTCTATCAAAAGTTGCTAACATACTCATACCCATTCACCCCTTCAAGGATACCGGTTAGTTAAAATTCATTCTTCATAATATGGCGAGAATGCTTCAGCATCTCCATAAATGACGAGCATGGTCTATGCCATGACGCATCGGTCGACAGCAGCGCAATGTAATAGTCGCAATGGCGCAATATAATGGTATGGAGCTGCTGACGCCACGCGTTCGATTATAAGGCAGTCTAACCATATATTTTTAGTTCTCTTTTGCATCCACTCTCTACTGATTAATTATGCCTTTCCAAAACACTTTGGAGGTACTAATTAAAATTACACCATTCATAGTGCGCCAACGCCAGGTGTCCCGGAATCTGATCTGCTGACCCCTTGCATTCAATGCCCAAGTACTGAATGATCTGAAAGTATCAGCTTTTCAAAAACTGTTGCAGTTTTTCGTCGCTGGCCCTTGCTTGGACTATTTCGTGGTGAACTAAAATTGAAAATTAGTTCAAGTGAACAAAACAGATCAATATCTTGGATTATGAAATGAACCATCGTCAATTCTCTCTAACCAAAACTGCCTGCAGAACATACAGCTGTCAGAATAAGATTGAACATATTTCGTGCGGTCTTAGATTCAGCAGTTGTATGTATGTATAAACTGGATTTTTTGCTTCACGCCATAAAGATACTTGAAAATAAAAATTAGTTTATGAGTAGTTTTAATGCGGAATAGTGACAACCGTTTATTACACGACTGCCCAACAAAAAAGGAGTGTGTGTTCAGAGTTCATCTATGTATATTTTCCGTTTCTTTATTCCACCATTACTTCTAAACGCTTGAACCGATTTAGAAGTGTGTGCTATTGTTAAAACCGTTATGTCATCCCGAGTGTCGTAGAATTCCTTAACTGTCCAAATATCAAATGCGTATTTGTCTAAATGTCCGAATGTCAATAAATGAACATAAATATAACATGCTTAGTTTTGTGACGGGCCACCCCTCACTAGACTCCAAATTGTTTGATGTGAGGAGGTGGTGTCAACTTGCGGGTTATCTCCGTATTAAAAGTCGATTGAATGTATATCAGAAGGTGTTTAATGTCTTGTATCAGAATGAATTTATAGTAATTTATATTGCCAGTTTGTTAACGTTTCCCGAATATATCAGGGGTTGACGCGAATGCGGTAGCTATCTGTCTGAAGTTACGAGGGTGCATGGATAAGGATTATAGTTTGTGCTCAGAGTATCTCGTACCCGACACGGCTCGAGTCTGTAGAGTTCAGACTGATGCTTGCTCGTCTCGATATGAGGAAGGAAGGAAGAGGTACCCAAAATGGTCGGACCCGTTGACCCAACTCGTGAGAGTAGTACCGGGTTGATTCCGCCGCTGTCTTGGGGGAGTGATCATTTGAGAAATGATACGAATCCAAAATATTCCGAGTAAAAAATGTTGTTCAATGTAACTGATTTGACAAAGTAGTTAAAATTCATGCTAAGTCAGCGCTACACGAGGTGGAGCAATGGCTGTCTTGACGTCAGTGCATTTCACTGGAATTCAATGCATTTATTGACTGGCATGTACGATACTTAAGGATCGTTACAGTTTCAAATGAAAGGTCTGATTGAGTATGCTCGGGAAATATACACGTATTTATATGTATAAATACATAAACAACAAATATTTCTTTAAAAAAACTAAAAAAAATTATTAAAAATACAATAGTCCCATTCTGTAACAGGCAGTCATGTTTTTTAACAAGCTTTTTTTACATTGCAATGTTTGTTAGTATTATTATACTAGTATTACATACTTTGTGTAGGTCAAATCTCGCAAGCAGACAGAATTAGAACCACTTTCTCTTATCCTATGAAATTGAAATTTTACATGTTGGTTACAGTTCTGATGACAATGCATTTTTATGGTAAGCATGACCTCATTCTGCACCCAGGGATGGATCCCGACGAGGGGACTCCTCAACGGTCAACAGCACAGACACGACATTTTGTATACGCATTCAATTGTGTTATTCTAAGTTTCACTATGATATGGCTCTGCACTCAGGATTGGCTCGGGACGGATCATTTTAATAAAAGCTTGTTTTTAAAAATGTGTTTTTACTATTAACTTAATAATATATTTACCTGTTTTACATTCCGCTCTAACGTAATTAATTACTTGTCTCGTTCACGTGAACTTATTTATGAGTTTAGTTCACGAAGAACGCAATTGAACCAAATGAAATCAAATAAATTAATAAAAATCCAATTTCCCCAATGCCTCCCTGTGCGCTACAGGAAAAAAAGTTGACGAGCTGAAATGCTTACTCATCCATTGGCTCTCTAGTTAGACAGGCGGCTTAGCGAAATTCCGCCCTATGCTCGAGGGATTATGGGATTTTATTAAAACGGCTTAATGTCGACATTCTTTTACTATCTGGAAATTAAATCGGATTTCGCCCAGACATCTTAAGTCGATGCGAGAGCGAAATGGCGAAATTGAAAAGACGAAATAGCGAGTCGGCATTTAGATGAAATGGCTTTTTGGATTTGTAGCATATGTCCATAATAATCCATGCATATGAGTATAAAATCGAAGACTATCGCGGTTGTTTGACATTATAAATAGGATAGAAAACGAATTTACGGCGTGAAATTTGTAGCACCCGACGTTTCGGTGACGTTGCAGCCGCCGTTGTCCAGGGTAGACTGAAGGGCTGTCAATCCGTTGTTTTGCGGGTAGGCCGCGTACCGCTTCCGCCACTGCGTAGGTTATAACGGTGGTGGGTTATATACGTAGGTTATATACGTGGAACCCTCTTCTTAAAATGTTCCCGCCGCCGAACGCCGAACGCAAAGACGTAAAACAGGAAACAGTGAGTGTTGTGTGCAAGACGGATTTTCAAAATTCCCGCGCTCCGAGCCCGGCCCCCCACCACCGTTATAACCTACGCAGTGGCGGAAGCGGTACGCGGCCTACCCGCAAAACAACGGATTGACAGCCCTTCAGTCTACTCTGGACAACGGCGGCTGCAACGTCACCGAAACGTCGGGTGCTACAAATTTCACGCGGTAAATTCGTTTTCTATCCTATTTACCATGCATATGAGATCCAAATTTGACGTTTCCAGGAAAAAAAACTAGAATTTTTTTCTTTACGGTAATTTTAGTCGCAGATCCGACTTTCAACTTTGTCACCTTGCCAGATGCCAGCTATCTTCAGGAATCGCGAAAAACCGCATTTTTTGCGTTTATTTGAGTTTTTCGCTTGCAACTCAATAATATTGCATTTTTAAAAAATGACTAGTCTATACAAAATTACAGTAGATAACATTTCCTACAATTTAATTACAGTGACTTAATTCTTACGATTTTCAAAACCTCCCCTAGAGCGCGCTCAAAAATAGTCACTTTTGTCACTTAGTGAAAAACATAGGAAATGCCATTTGGTTATATACCATTGAAATCAGCCTGGTGAAGCATATACTTGTACCGATCCTTAAGTATCGTACATGCCAGTCAACAAATGCATTGAATTCCAGTAATACACTGACGTCAATACAGCCATTGTTCCACCTCGTAAAGCGCCGAATTAGCACGAATTTTGACTACTTTGTCAAATCAGTTACATTGAACAACATTTTTACTCGGAATGTTTTTGATTGCGTCCTTTATAAGGCGGCGAAAATAGCACCAGGGTATAATTTCTCGAATGATCACTTCCCACAAGACAGCGGCGAAATCAACCCGGTACTACTTTCACGAGTTGGGTCAACGGGTCCGACCATTTTGTGTACCTCTTCCTTCTTCCTCATATCGAGATGAGCAAGCATCAGTCTGAACTCCTACAGACTCGAGCCGTGTCGAGTACAAGATACTTTGAGCACAAGCTATAATCCTTATCCATGCACCCTCGTAACTTCAGGCAGATAGCCACCGCATTCACGTCAACCTCTAACATATTCGGGAAGCGTTAATAAACTGGCAATATAAATCACTATAAATTTCTTCTGATACAATAAATATGTGATATACATTTAATCGACTTTCAATACGGAACTAGCAAGTTGACACCACCTCCTCACATCAAACAACTTTGAGTCTAGTGAGCAGTGGCCCGTCACATACTATTCATTCAAGTGATAGCGGTTGTGACACGATGTCTGCGCTTTTTTAACAAGGCAAACGTCAAGTATATATAGATGAAGGCTGCTACATGACATTCCGACCTCGCTCCTTATAATCGCCGGTTTTCCAAACCCCAGATCAACACAAGAGGAAATCACCGAGGCAGAGGAGAGATTCTTGCTAGCCTTGTATGGTGGGAACCACGCACCACCAACCATCGTCCATCGGGCATCAAGAGAATAAAAACGACGATGTAGAAGAGAGTTGAAAAAGGGAGAAGTTGAGTGAAATTTGGTGAAAAGAGGAAAAAGTGGAGAGAAATGCGGAGTGGAAAAGTGGAGGAAGGAGTGAAGTGAAGCGTTCAATTCAATTATTAGGCTATTTTTTTTGTTTTTCAAAAATCTAAATATATAAAAATGAATCGCCGTGCGTTAGTCTCGCAAGATCTAGGAAATGACTCGACCGATTTGAATATTTTTTTTGCCTTGATTAAGGGGTGGTTTACAAAAAAAAATATTTAGGAAAAACTCAAAGAAACAACTGAAAATATAAAAAAACAAAATTTGGGGGAATTTGGGTCATTTTGGGAAATAGGCCACTTTCAATAGATGGCGTTCGCGGCGATCCTTGTTTGATAGCTGCGCCATTCATAACTGTTATTCATTCCGTACGATTGTGTAAAATTTCAAAAAGTCAAAATGTCGAAAAGGTAAAAAAAGTCAACAATTAAAAAAAGTAAAAAAAAATTAAAAAAAAGTCAAAAAAGCTAAAAAAGTCGAAAAAGTCGTATATTAGATTTAAAAAGTTTAGGGCATGAAATGCTATTTTACAATATTGATAGATTTTTTTAAATATACGCTTCAGTCGTTTTAGTTGTTAAGTTGACTATTTTAACGGTATTATTTCCAAATTATGTTGGAATTTAATTAGTGGATCATTTAACATTTCTTTTTACATATTTATTTTATTTTTCTTTTTATTATTATTAATTTTTTTTGATGCGATTATATTTTATTTTATTTTGTGTATATATGTCTTTTAATTTGACACTATTGCCATTATTTATATTTCTACTATGGTTTTTCATATTGAAATTAAACTAATATGTAATTTATCTAATATGTATTTTTTTTACGATTTCACCAGATTATAGTCTTGTATATCTTTGTTGTAGATATATAGTCTTTTTTGAAAAATAAATTATGATTATGATTATGATTATGAATTTAACAATAAATACTTACTGGTATGTCGCCTTTATTTTTGACGATACAGTGGAGAAACGCTTTGGATCCGATCTGAGCAGTCGCGTTTGTTATCGTATTGTTTTCAACGCCCATTTGCTGATGCCTTGACTGCTCGTAGTTTGTTGCCATTATCAAGTCATCCCCGCTTAGTCCTGTACGATAGATACCTAAAACAAAAAAAAAAAAAACAAAAAAAACTTAGAAATCGCCATTCAAAAGTGGAAACATGTATTTGCCATTATTTACCATTATTGACTATGCGGATATATTATATGTTATATCGATGCCTACGAAGTTCTCTTTGGACAATTTACAACGGCTCCAGAATGTTTGTGTTCGATATGTCTATGGGCAAAAAATACGTCCATATTTCGGAGATATTTGATAAACTAATTAGGATCAAGATACTCGAGCATAGAGACCTGCATATTTTTTATAAAACGCAAAGCAATGAAAATTTGAATTTCGAATAAAATCAAGTCATATAAATCAATTTAAAACTCAAATTGCAAACGCAGGTCGCCGTTAGCCTACGAATTCGAATTTCAAACGAGCCATGTATCGCAAGCATCGCGTCGGCGCTTTTAAGGGTCTTACTATTTAATTAATAAATGGAGGACTTTAAATATAGGTAATTTGTGTCGATTTTATATGAGATAAACTAATACAATTTAATAATGTGATTTCGGCCCAACAAGGCACCTGCGCACCGAACTTTAAGTCTAGTTCAATATTTTGAGATGAAGTATGACTAGGTGGACCGATTTTAACCACAATCATTTCAACTCTTGCCATGGCCAAATTTCAGCTCGATCGGAATAAGCGTATGGGCGCCATCGCGAAGAAATAGACGCAGACAAACATGCAGAGACACAGACATACTTCAGTATGGAAATAATGGTCCTAATCGTCTCAGGGGGAGGGGGGGGGGGGCGGCGAAATGGATATATCCGTCTTCATCTCGAAATTTTTGATTAGCGCGTTAATAATACTTTACCTCCTTGTTGTCGGTTGATAGGCCGGTAAAGTTAAAGAAGGAACGACACACAAAACATTTTTTTTGTAGGTAAATTGGATGACGAAATATGTGTTTACTAAATTGGTAAAAGTATAAAAATACGTTCATAAATAGATTAATAGTGGGTGCGCGGGGTGAGTAAATAGAGCTGTCAACTACAAAGAGCGAACCCGTCACCTAAGGAAGTTTTAACGATTGGAAGACTTGGGCGAAACAGTCCACCGTCAAGCTCCGCCACATGCCCGTAAGCGGCCAACATCTTATCCGCGAGATAACCAGGTATGTTACCCAGCGGGCTTACACTCACGCCCTTACCTTCAGTTTCGACCAGATTACTCCGATCACTCGACTGGTTACGAGTTAGAGGTCGCTTGCGCGGTCCTCTCCCTTACGAAATGGTGAAACGGTGTAAACCGAATCTATCGCGGACCACGGCATCCTTTGCCCAACTGTTCGCCCGGAATCGGGTAGCTGATGGTCGTTTCAGGAGCAGTCGCCGTAAGGTCAGCAACCACCCTCGCTCTATAGGAAACAGTACTGCTTCCCGACTCCCCCGACTGTTAGTCAGAATGCACAATCGATTAGCCTATGCCGCACTGTGCGCAGGCCGTCCAAGAGCGCCAGAAGATTGACGCCTAGGGAAAACTAGCCCCAAGGCAAGAGTCCTATCTGGGCTCGCACTTCATGCGTGGAGGCCGCCGGGTGGGTGTTGGCCCGTGAGTGTGACCGACCCTGAACAAATAGGTCTTTGTGGCCAACTCAGCAAGGGTCCATTAGCTTCCCCGGGCGGGTTGAGTAGACAGGCGAGAGAGGAGAGATGAATAAGCTACCCAGCATTAAATCGCTTGCAGAGGCATTTGAGCTGGGTCAGTACGACGGCGCGCGCCGCGTCGCGTCGTACGACTACAGAATTTATTTAGATTGAGAAGCGATACTGCAAATATATTTTTGTACATGAGCTCGCGCGGCGGATGGTGGGGGGGAGGGGGGGGGGGGGAGATGGAGCTGCAGCAAGGCAATTTCTACCTGCAGGGCGATTTTATATCCACGTCGCTATAAACTCGAAACAAACCGAAACTTCATACTTCAAACTTCACTTAAATTAACAACAGACTGCGCTGGGAGGATCATTTAACGAATGTTGCGGCGAGACTGAGAAAACTTAACTATTACTTTAGGAGTTTGTGGAATATCTTAGATCCTAATAAGCTAAGAAGTGTCTACATTTCTGACTGCGCGTAATTGAGCATTGGTAATTCGATATGGCATCATAACTTGGTGTTGTGCAGCAAAAACTCTTCTGGTCAACCTTTACAAAGGGCAAAAGACTATACCGAGAGTGATCAATAAAACACAGCAAACATATTCTTCCTATGTCCTTTACCAAGAGTATAAATTCTTGAGAGTAAGAAAAATGTTTCTGGTGGTAACTCTCACTAAATTCCAGAGAGAGTTAGGAGAACAGAAAACAAGCCAGAAATCTCGTGTGACAAGAAGATCAAAACTAACTATTTTTGCAATACCACTCAGGTGATCCGCTTTTGGCCAATCCAGTTTCTCAAATTTCATGCCCCCAAATTTTACAATTGCCTACCACTAAACATTAAAGACATTAAAAAATTATAAATTTAAAAAGAGTTTGAGTTGTAGTTGTACCTCTTAAGTTGCAGTTGTACCTCTTAAGCAATATTTGCAGTTGTACCTCTTAAGTTGTACAACTGCAAATATTGAACACCTAATTAGATAATTGTTAATCGATTTTTTAAATATAAATGTTATTTTGATTAATATATATATCAATTTTTATTATGTTTTTTTAATTTTAATATGTTTTAAACTAAATTAATAGCTTACTGATAATTTTGATGACATTTTGTTAAAAATTTTAATTAGGTAATTAAGATATTTTTATAATATTTAAATGCGATTTTGTTTATTTATATAAATTAGAGATTTCGTAGGATAATTATAATTTAGTTAAATTGTCTACCTTGGAACAGACTAGTTAGGTTATGACTTTTGTGTATTGTAACTACTGATAACTTAAAATCAATAAATTAATTTGAATTTGAATTTTTAAACAACATTTCACACAACATAGAAAGATGTCGACTACAACGAGCAAACCCGTCACCTCAGGAAGTTTAAACAGTAGTGAACGTTCTGTCTCACGTGACTCTCAGACTTTAAGATGATCTCGCCAGAGGCCAACGCTACTAACTCGCCAGAGGCCAACGTCTTACTTTGAGGCAATAAGAACCTCCACACCTCGCTACCTGAGGCCACCTTGCTGCCTACCAGTTTTGGCAGGATATCTCCATCTGAAATTAACTTTCAGGATACCTCCATCCTCCCGACTGGTTACAGAAACGAAGTCGCTTGCGCGGCCTATACCAATTGTATTACAGCGGTAATTCACTATGAATTTAACGCAGACCTGGGCGTCCTTAACCCGTACCTAATGCCACTTATCATCGAGTGGCCGATAGGTCCTTTCAAAAGTGGCATGACCAGTCAATATCCACCCCCGCTGCTTAGAAGGCAGTAGATTTCCATAGCATCTATACTCCTTCAGTAATTTGAGGCCGCACGGTGCGCAAACCGTCCAGTAGCGCAAGAGGGCAATCCCCCAAGGAAAACCGATACAGCAGCCATGTGGCCTGAGACGCGAGAGTCCTTCCCGGGTTTGTTCCTCACACGTAGAGGCTACTGAATAGGAGCTGAATCGTGAGTTGGACCGACCCTAGAAACAAACTGGATCTTATGGCCCAAGCTGCAAGTAACCATACGCTGCCCATACAACTGTGTGAAATGCGCGTGTGTTAGTTTGACGGTCGTAATTCGACGTTTTATTGTGTTGCCAAATCGACTGCAACCTATACTACGACTAACACAAATCCACTATTACGAAAATCGACTACGAGAGCGGTAAAGCGTTTTCAAATGCTGAAACTCACTGCGCTTTAGAGCGGCAGTTTCCGCAATACTTACGCTATAAAAGCCGATTGAGCCCACACAGTCGCCTTGCTATTACCGCTTTGATATTTGCAGTGCATAGATAGAGCTCTAAAACATTGCGTGATAACACACTCGGACAGCTCCGACGCCTATGCAGAATTCCTTATCTATCAACACTATCAAATACTCAATACTATCAGAAAGTACTAGAATAGATCAATGATAAAAAGTAAAATCTGAAATATTTACTGTAAGAAATAATCGGGAGACGAAGTTGAATTCCGAATCCGCTTAAAATATATATAACTTCTATCTTTTGCCATATAAAATTAAATAAAATTTCATCATAAAATACGTAATAGGCCGTATAAATAATCACAATGTATATTGCAGCGAATTTCAAAAGCATGGGTCGTACCTACCAACATATAAAATGTATTTATAATTATAGTACCTACTGTATGTATTTGAATGTATTTATTTAAATATAAGAGCCCTGTTCATCCTAGAACCAGAGTGGTGACAAAATCAAATAAGCATAAAGTTAAGGTTTTGCCGTTCGATTCCTGTTATTTTTGTAAGCACAATTTCATCAACAATCAAAATTTAACAATCGGTACGAATACAGAAGCCAATAAAAATACCCACAAATTTCTGGGTTTCGTTTAAGATGAAAACCTAAGATGGAATCCTCACGAAGAGGAATTAAGCGACAGACTTTCCAGCGCCAGGTTCTTACCTTCTTAAGGCAAATAAGGAAATTGATCAGCAAAATAATATACTTTGCCTATTTAGAGTCAATTCTTCGTTACGGGGTCCCATTCTGGTCACAGTGTACCGTAGTTTTTTTTCTCTAAAAACGTGCCATAAGAATTATGATCAACCTTAACCATACTGAATCATGCCGTGGTCACTTTAAAAATCTCAGTATTCTCACGTATATATTAGCCCCTCCTACTTGAGTTAACCATTCTTGGTTTGACGCTTACAAATGCTAAGTCTTGAGCTAATCAATTTTGGTTAGCCAATATTTATTATTATTATAATAATAAATGTTTGTAATATTTATTCATTAGTATCTTAATTGTTTTACGAGATAAGGTTATAATGTTTAATATGTCAAATTTCAATGCGATCATTTTACAGTTATTCTTTTTATGATCCGTATAGTGGTTTACAAGTTATAGTCGTTTTACTCAAGGTCATTGACTTGCGCCGAATTTACGCGCGAAAATGTCGCCGGCGTAAGTGACAGCTGAATTTTTACTTCGCGATTGCAAGTGTTAGAATACATAAAATTTATATAAAAAAATATAGGAAAGTTATATTAAGAAATATAGGAAAAGAGAAACCCAAAAAAAAACACTACCATTTCACCGGAGGTAGGCACAATTTAACAGTACCCTGTCCATGTTTGAAATTATTCCAAAAGGGATCCAAATTACGTTGGAATGGTGCGTTACAATAAACTGCCTAAAAATATTTAAATTATAGCGGGAAGCGGGAAAATACACCAGTTTAAATAGAAATTAATAGGCTATCTTATGGAGAGAGAATTGTATAACATCAACGAATTATAATTAGATGACTGTCGATTTCCACCTCCATTCTATTTATTTACATTAACATTTTTACCATTCTATTGATTGCTATATTATAATTATTATTTCAACTTGCATCCGATAATCAATTGTATTTCTTATATGTAGGACCATTTAATATTATATTTCATTATAACTCAAACTGTAGTTCTAAGTATCTAACACAACTATTATCAATGGTTGACTGTAAGATATCGCTATAGCGATAAGTCCGCCATTTGTGCATAAATTGTCTTTTTTATAAATCCAGTGTAATATTCGTTATGTTTTTATAGCACAATAAAGTTATTCTATTCTATTCTATTCTATCAATTGTGTGGGAAGTCTCTTAAGAAACATGCAGTATTTATTTTAAAGTTATTTCAACATTAAGAGGCTATATTAACTGTGTCTAGTATTGTGTCTAAACAACTATGTACAAGTTTTTAAAGACAATTAAATGTGATATAATAGTTTTTGAAGAAAATAAATTTGATTTAATGTTTTATAATAATACATTCTTAAATAAATAAATAATAATAAATAATGTACTGTTTAAATTAGGTAGATACCTATAATTAATATTCTAATTATTAGATCCAAATAATAGCATAACGGAAAAATCGTAACAAATTTATCAGACAAAGTAAATTGAAAATAAATTACTGCATTGCATCAAATATATAAATATGAAATGCTTTTTATTATATCTTGCCCTCTCTTTCAACAATAACTAGAAATTTGGTGACTGACGA
Organism: Micropterix aruncella; assembly: GCA_944548615.1. Taxonomy (NCBI): domain Eukaryota; kingdom Metazoa; phylum Arthropoda; class Insecta; order Lepidoptera; family Micropterigidae; genus Micropterix; species Micropterix aruncella. The sequence continues at coordinate 25,853,269 of OX155966.1, read as the reverse complement.
TATTTTTATGCTCTACCTACGCAGTGCGTAAACATAAGTATGTTGTGATGTTGTTACACTTAAGTTTGATCATTTTCTCAGCGTCCACATCTCGAAAGTCTAAAATAAAATCTAAGATAGAATCTTGTCTCAGAATGTCATTGTATTTCTTGGTAATAAAAAACCGTTGCCTCACCCCAAAACTTTACCGGCATAAACCCAAGGATTAATTTTGTATGAATATATATATCATAAATAAAATCGGTAAGCGCCCTCTCTCGGCCGGCGAAAGAACGCGGTTGAGTTCTATTACGACCGCCTCGGGCGGCGCAGTTCGTTTCTCGGCTAAGGGCGGGGTTGAGCTAAGCGGTAAAACATTCGTTTATATTTATTTAAAATGTATGGCGAAATTTAAATATTATTAGTTTAGCTTGTATATGAGATACTCCATCAAAAATTTCACGATGTGGATTCGGCCTAACAAGGCATCTGTTTACCAAATTTAAATATGACTAGTGAGTTCCCTGATGGACCGATTCCAATTATGTACAATCTTTTCAACTCTTGTCATGATCAATTGGTACCTGCGTGCCAAATATCAGTTCTATCGGATTAAGGGTTTGGACGCTATCGTGGATGAATACACAGCAGACTCTGGAAATAGTCTTAATGGCTTGATGGCGTCTGTAATGGCTTCTCCGGAGATTGCCGTCTTCGTTTCGATTTTTTTGCTCATTTAAAATAATTTCTCTCCTCGTCGGTTGGAAGTCCGAGAAAGTAAAAACAAATGGCCATTAAAACCAAGTTGTTTATATTTTAGTAATCGTAACAACCTTATTTCTATTCCTAAATATTAAATCATATCCCATTATCTGATATCTATTCAAGTAAAAAACTACAAAAAAAATACTTTGGTGTAAAATGCATAAATATAAATAACCTCACCTGGTTTTAACGATGATGTAAAGAGTAACGGGCTTATCCATAGGAATATGGCGATTTGATGTAGAGCTCCAGCAGTCGTCAACATTTTCCGTTGGAATATACAAATCCTGTCTTCACATTCTATTAACTGGTATTACCCTGAAAAGATGCACAATTTTAGAATCTCTAAAGACATAGTATTTGGGATCGGTTCGAGTTGACAAATATATTGTATAAAAGAGATCACTGTAAAAACATGTAAGATTTACATTTGCTGCTTTTCTGTAGCCAGCGAATTGTTTTTATTCGATTCGCGATGCTGCTCAAACTAGAGCGGAAAAAAGGCGCTTAGAAGTTACTAACCATACCTCGCTTTTTAGTAGTCTTATCTGTATAATTATAAATGCGTTGGTTTTTACAGCAGCGCTATTCGAAAAAAACATATTCGCAATTTCTTTACACATGTTCACACAACAGATATTCTCCAAACAAATGTAAAAACACACGTTATTTGTGTATTAAATATGTATGAGAATGAAGAGATTCCTTCCTTTTAAGAGCCCTATCACATATTTTTTCCAGAAAGGCAAGAAAAGTGGATTTTTGGCGTTCTAATTCCAAGAAATGAAGAGATTTCTACAAACTTTAATTACTGAATTACCTGGACCATTTCTTGATGTTGACCATAGCGGCCTTTAATTTTAGATATAACGAATATTATTTACTTATTCAGCCCATTTTCCGAAAGTCGTTATTCGTAAAACGCTCGGAAGGCAAACTTTGAGCTCCTTAATACAGTAATATCACTACAACGAAAACCGTATACTATTTTTTTTTATGTCCGTCATGTATTCTTGATGTACACTACGGCTTTATTTTTTCGTTTTTTGACCACATATCCAAGGTATACATTACTTACAATTACACAAAATTAAAAAAAAATCTTCCTGCATCATTCTAATTTTCTCAGAAATAAAATAAGATTCTTATATAATACTTATACTATATTAAAGTTCACTCTTTTAGCAATACGACATAATATAAATTATTGTCATTAGAAAGGAGAAAACACTGCAAAAAACAATTAGAAATTGTGTATATATTTGCTTGCGCAAGAGAAGAGCGCTCAGTGCCGCGGTTTTCTCCCAGGGTTGAATAGTTATTTATTTATTTGTTTATTTATTTATCCTATCTTTTATAGTTACATCCAAAAAAAAATGCGTTCATTTTTTCAACTCATTTTAAAAGAATACCTACGCTATTTTGTAATAAGGCTCTTAACAGCGATTTTCTTACTTTTGGCCTAATCTGTGAACTCCATATAACAGAAAAGCAGTAATTATATACTTTGTGTATAAATTTCAAATAAACAAAGCAAATATTTATATAATAGCACTTTACACGGCTGTCACTACAATTTTTCATATAGGTACATCTCGCCAAGGCTTGCTTGAAAGTCGATGGCATTTAGCCAAAGCTTGAATACTGCATTGGCACAATTTCGTTTCGAAAAGAATACCATCTTTCCCGCATTATTATTTGACGCGTTTCCTAAAAGGAGTATGTAGCTGTGATACTAGAAAATAATAACCTAGTTTTCATTTAGAATACTTGAAATTGGGTCAACTGAAACGTTTTCAGTTTTTTTTTCATTTTATACTAGCTGACCCGTGTCCACTTCGTTGGGCGGTAAAACTCTTTACTTGTGATGAAATTATGAGTGTGGTTTGGTTAGTACTGAGTGCTGTGATTTATTTCCTGACTGCCAAAAGAAGGGTTATATTTTTACTGCATATGTATGTATGTATTTGCATGCCAATTTGACTATATTACCGTTATTTATGGGTGTCTACTTATGAGTGTCTTATTTGTGAGTGTCTTATCTCTTTAACCATTTACGCAATAAACGTGAAATTATATGCAGTAAAGGGGAAAAGTCTTTTGTTTTAAACACTCGAGACGACAAATTTACTTATTTTGATAATAATTCATAATTGTTGATAATATGACCAATAAACATGACCTACCGATTTAAATGATTTTTTTAATATAAAATACTACTTTTTGTTACCTAAATATAAAAGTTAGACATATGCTGTTGCTGACTTTTTTGTAGGCATTATCAAGCTCTACAACTTTTCTCTAGAACTTAATCATATATCTCTCATCGTTAAAGCAGCGTTTTCGTTCGACCGTTATTTCCGACTTACTTTGGAAATCTGACTACCACGAAAAAGTCTTTTCATTTTTCGGATTAATATATAGCCTATGACACTCACAAATAACGTGGCTTTCTATTGGCAAAAGAATTTTCAAAATCGGTTTAGTAGATCCAGAGATTACTACCTACAACGTCACAAACTTTACCTCTTTATAATATTAGTATAGATTTTGGTGCTTTTTTAAGGTCTCCATGGGGCTTTTAACACTGCTACCATTGCTGATCTATTGTGTTCGCCACCTACTATAGTTCTGCGGTAAGCCTCGTCTCATTTAAGAACCGCAAAAGGCTTTTGGCGCCAGGTTGTTTTACCTCCTCAAGTTGGAGGTAATGACCACCCATGTAGGTGTATCTTTTACGAATCAGCGGGCCACACTCGCATACGAGGTGCAGGGGAGTTTCGCCTGCCCCTTGGTAGAACATGCACATTTTCGTGTCCCGTAACTTGAGGTTGTACATGTGTTTGTTCAGGCCACATTGCCCCGTGAGCGCTCTCACTATAATTAGCGATAAGGCCTCACGGAAATGTTTGGAGTTTCTAGATTATAGTATCTTATACATTATTATAATGGAACAAAATTTTCACAACTTTTATAAGCTTATTATAAACAATGGCATGAGTGTATTTGGTGATTTTGAATCGATAGAGAAAAAGTAGTATAGGAGAAGAGTATACGTCATCTTCTATCGCTCTCAATTGAGATTTAAACGTGTTAAACGAATGAGAAAGTCAATAAAATCAAATTATTGTTTTGTCATAAAAACTAATACATAGTTGTATAGACAGTTGTATTGCATTTATATTTCGCCGTGATATGATTGAATTCTTCATTAATGATCAGATTCTTCTATTAATAATCAAAACATAAAAGGTTACTCGTAAGAATAAAGATGGCATTATTGTAGAAAATGAATCGAGTCTCACCATTTAGTTTTCCAGATAAAAAACACAGAGTAAGATATGTAAAAAGTAAGATATAGAGATGTAAGGTATAGAGAAGATAATATGTGGAAATAACCTTTATTTATTTATTTATTTATTTGTTTATCCTATTTTTTATAGTTACATAAAAAAGATTGCGTTCATTTTTTAAACACATTTTAAAAGAATACATATGAGGAAAATCGCGAAAGGGCATTAACTTGTCAGGATTACATCACCCCATTAGGTATACGCCTGTGTTGGGGTGATGGATACAAAGTTCTGTGGTATTATTTGCTGAGCCTTTACGCCTTGCCTGCTGTCCTTCCGTCTCATAAAAAACAATACGTAATATAATTTAGCATAATATAATATAAATAATATAATATAACACATTACAATATAATATAATATCATATGTTATAACATATAAAATAATGTATCATATTTATATATAATATAGTATAACATAATAAAATATACTTAACATATTATATTCTGTATATCTGTATATCCATATTTTACGTCTATATATCCTTTAATTTGTGGTAAGAAATAAAATATTTTAATATATCATACTTTCGCATTCATCTCTAGTATAATTTGAGAGCCAATGAGACACCCGTCTCTTGAACTGGTTGTCGGTTATGTTTAAAATCTGTCCTGTGTACGAGTTAAATATATTATAGAGTTTAGGTCCGAGATATGCATAGTGTCGTTGTCCGTATACAGTCCTCATTTTTGGTTGAATCTGTTTGGCTTTGTGTCTAGTGTTGTGTTTGTGCTCTGGTTTGTCTTTATCCGTGTTAATCATGAGGTCCCTCCGATAGCGCACTAAGTATTATACTATTACCTCAATAAGTAATAGAGATATGAAGTTGTGGAGACTACGTCACACACAATGTAATATTTCGTTGCCTCGCCAGATAACAAATGAAATTTACCGCAGCAGTATATTGCCACTGCGTAGAAATGATGAGTCAAATTTCGAATTTACATCGTTGTAAATACTGTACGTGTATTTGACCGCGCCTTGACCGCTCCTTAAATCGTCAAACAGATAACATACTGTGTTTCACTTCAACGTCACCGCGTCGCGCCCGAGCGCGAACCCCCGCGCAGCGTGCAGCATCGCGGGAGCGAAGGATTATCCCAAAAGAAAAAAAATAGTAGCTAGGAACGGATCCGTAAGAGCCCATACATCTCTAAAATGGTGACCTCGACATTTGAGCAGACCGCTCCAATAATGCTTTGTTCTCTTGCGCCGGGTCAAGATCATATCTTTTACGACACTGTCACTATCGATTCAAAAATCAAGTCACCTTTTAATAAAACATTCACAAATATTATGAAACGCTCCACATAATTAAATGAAATCAAACTATCTTTGCTCTCCCCCATCAAAAATGGCTGGAAGTACATTAATGTAATTACTGCGACCGGAAAAAGGTCCCCTTGTGTATATAATGGCGGATCTAGCCGTAGGCGGAATAGGTCGTTACTTTTACCTAAAAGGTCTTTGCCCACTACACCGTACCATACCATGACCATAATAGGAACGTATCAGGCACGTAAAGAAGCGTTCCGAACACGGCTATGCCCACTGCAACGGTTCAACAGCGTTCTATCCCCGTATACAACGCGTATCATGACCGTAGCATGCCCGTAGCATGCCCGTTCGATACCCGTTCTATCCGTTGCTGTACATTTTCGCTTACGTGTTCGTGTTGCGTGGACGCTTCGAGGTGTTGTAAATTCCAAAAATAATAAAATAAATATGGCTATTAGACAATTCTCTTTTAGAGAATTGGCTATGATTGCCATTATTTTGGACGAGGAAGAAGAAACAGAAAATGGAAAAAGAATCGACGCTACTGGATACATGAAGCTCTAAGGAAACGAAAAGCCGAGGGAGAATATTGGACATTATTTAAGCACTTATCTGATGATGAAGAAAAATTTTTCCAATATTTTCGTATGTCATCATTCCAGTTTAATGAATTGCTAAGAAAAATTGAAAATGATATTGCTAAAAGAAACACCAACTTTAGAGAATGTATCTCTCCTAAAGAAACGCTTGCTGTATGCCTACGGTAAGTGAAACAATGTTTTCGTACTAAATGTTTTAATTAAATGCGACAATGGTTTATTGTATGTGCTGCAAAATAGGTTTGTATTATATTTACATATCAATTGGTCTCATATATTTACATATCATATTACATATTAAAATTTTACATAATATTTTATTATATTTTATTATATTACATAATATTTTACAATAATACAATAATTACATATTAATATTTTGTTTGCAGGTACTTAGCAACTGGTGATTCTTTCACAACCATCGCTTTTAGCTATCGTCGCTCTATCGTAGCTATCATCGCGTCCTTCGTGAGCGCATCCAATATACTGACGAAGAGGCAACGCATATGGTGACCGTTTGGCCGCCTGCGGACAGCGGTTTGACAACGTCGCGTGCCATGCAAGGAGCGTATCGGCACCGGCAAAATATTCTCGCCGTGAAATCTGTCACGCTCCGGTCATGGCACGGTACGGTGTTGGCCTGTGACGGAACGGTCTAGTGGGCGTTGCCTGATAGTAATTCATACAAAGAATATTTTTTTGCATGTGTCGATACGGTTACGGTCATGGTATGATACGGTGTAGTGGGCAAAGACCTAAAAGCGAACTCGCACAGGAAATGGAAAGATAATACGAATATGTACGACTGATATAAACAATAAAATAGAAATAATTATGGAATGAATAATAAAATAGAAACGGATAATAACATAAGAAATAATAATGCCTAATGCAACTTTACCACTAGTAGTGCAAAGGAGAATGGACATTTTTGTATGAAAGTTGTACCCAGAGTTTAACATCAAGGGACTTATAACAAATAATAAAGCTTGTGTAAAAAAGTAATAATAGAAAATTCAACTAATTATATTCATTTAATATTAGAATTCTACTCATAGGAGGTTTTTGTATATCTAGATGACTTTACGAAATTAACTAGGCATTAAATCTTGTTGCAACGACGGAAACTGCGAAAAGGAGGTCTCACGCAGAAGCCAGATGGCAAGATCGGCCATGAGCAAGCTAGAAAGGCTGTGGAAGAATCGGGGTATAAGTAAGCGGACTAAGGTCAGGCTGGTTCGAGCACTGGTTTTCTCGATCTTTCTCTATGCATCGGAGACATGGACCCTGAAGGCTCGTATACGCACCAAAATCGATGCACTGGAGATGTGGTGTTGGCGTAAAATGCTAGGAATCCCATGGACAGCACGCCGCACCAACAAATCTGTCCAGGAAGAACTCGGCATCCAAGTGAGGCTCTCCACCGTATGCATGAGAAGGGTCCTGCAGTTCTTCGGTCATGTTGCCAGGAGAAACCCAGAGAATCTAGAGAAAATGCTTTCCGGGGGTCAAGTGGAGGGAAGAAGAAGCAGAGGCAGATCACCGGCCAGATGGAACGACCTCATCAAAGAAGTTACAAAAGGGTCAATACAATCTGCGACCCGCCATGCAGAAGACAGGTCGAGGTGGAGGAGCCTCGTAGGCAAACTGTTGTCTAGTGAGCACGATCCTCAGTAATGAGGGAACGACGGAGAAGAAGAAATCTTGTTAAGGTGACATAATACATGGGAATGACCATATCTGAAGAACTTTAGTTTTATGGTTTAAAAAAAAATAAGGATTAATTTAAAAAAGTTTTGAAGCGAATCCCTCAATAAGGAACCAATTTACAATTTAGACTCAAAAAAGTTCTTCATTGCCTTGGACATTAAGATTTTAAACTTTTTTCATACAATGAAAGCGGTGAGCGTGTTTAAATTTAATTTTATTATACTGATTGGTTAATTCTCTAGCGTCACGCTTAGCTATTTTTTTTATTTAATCCCTATATTAATTACAATTAAAAGCGGTTGAGAGCGGTCTGAGAATTACGCTAAATATGCTTTGTCATTAACACCCTTATAAAACCACTGCGCAAAGGCATTTATTCTGCGCTACCGTTGCGATAAAAAGTTTAGTATGCGGGATATGTGTCTGTCGCTTCGTCATCGCTGGATTTCGATTGGTTGAACCCCACAAAATTGACCCGGCCTATTTCTTCGCGTTTCCGCCCATTTCGGATATTTTTTCTGGGGTCTCATGTAGCCTTAAATAGGGGTTTTTAGGTAGAGCTATATAAATCTTTAAAGCTGAAGTCGTTGTTTCAATCCAGAGTCCAATTGTAAAGCAAAAATAATTCGTTTCCAGTATCACAGCCAGAAATTAACAACGAAATCACACGAAAACAAAAAACACCCCAAAGTATGTAAAACGGAAGAATGACAATGCTCTAGGCACTAAATCTTACCTGCCACACATATATTGAGTATCTATCTATGTCTAGCTTATTTATTCTCTCCCATCCATAAATTTGTTAAGACAACCCCAAAGTAAAACAAAAGAATGCCGACGGCCCATGCGCCAAATTTTATAAGACACTCGCACAGTAATCGTTTATCTTACCTATAGGCTGTTTCTCTTTCCTCCATCAACTTATTTGCCGCTTTAGCTTTCAGGATAAGGTAAAATTACTCACTCGGTACTATGCAGGTTTTTTAATGTTAATATTGTGTCACATTACCTATGTAATTGCAGTTCTTTCACACTGGCCATTTTGAACTTGGATAAATTGTGTTTAAGTTGGAATTGCTAATTTAAATAAAATTTAATTCAAGGCCATTGTATTCTTTTTTATGAATTAGCTGTTTATTTGTCTTTATTTCGTTTGTTTTTGCTCAAATATTTTCGTTTGGGCAACCATGGTAAAGTTCAAAATTTGTATTATTTTCAAATATGAGGTCCTGTGCCGGTGTTTTCTATTGCAGCTTCTTCCAGTTTGGCTATACAGTTATCGTAAATGTGTACTGTTAAGAACTGAAAATAATGATGGAGAAGCTCGTGATTAAATAACCGAGCCTGGTCAAACGCTCATCGCCACTGCTTCTGCATTACAAGGTATACCACAGATTTCACTGCAAACAGTCGCAAAGTAGCAGGAGTTGCGGCTAGAGACACTTGGTCAACCACCGTACTTGCCAGGCCTTGCTCCAACAGTTTATTTTTTTCGCAGATCTTAGATCACTTTTTACACGGGAAAAAATTAATTTTGAAGTGTCGGTGAAAAATGCCTTCAAAGCATTCATTAGTTCCTGTCCACGAGAGTTTTACAGCAGATGAATAAAAGGGCCGTTTTCTAAAAGCGACGGATTATATATATCTATCAATATAATTATATATGTGTGTATTCTATATATGTGTATACTTTATAGAATTGATTACAGGGATGATTATGAAGAAAATAATAATAAAAGCCACTTACATACATAGTACATAGTGGAGAAAGGGGCCCCTTGTTTGAATTAGGGATTGCTTTATATTTAAACGAGATTGGTTGGTTGTCTTTGACTTGCGAACAGAGATGTAGGTTTACAAGACCTTTTCAATCTAGAAACACTCACCCTTCAAAAAACCAATCTCTAAACTAAGCAACCATCCTTCCTAAATAATAAAAACACTCGACTAGATCTTAATTCGAGCAAAATAACAATGAAATACTTGTTTTTTGTCGGCTTATGCCGTCTTCTTAAAAACTAGATGACAGGTGAGAGGCGGAAGAATTTAAAATTTCGAATTTTCTTTTTTATTTTCAAAAAGTGGTTATAAAGAAGCTGCGATCAAAAGTAGTCAGCCAAAACTTAAAATTAATAGCATGATATGCCCTTATCTTTATGAAAGGAAGCACTCAGCTCATTCCAATTATTCGGAAAGTTTATATTAACCTAAATGGTGTATTTACAGTGAATAAAAAGTAAAATGTGTAAAAAGTAAATATTTTAAAAATATTTGAAAGTTTTTTTGGGTATATTCTTTATAGAATTGATTACAGGGATGATTATGAAGAAAATAATAATAAAAGCCACTTACATTACATAGTACATAGTGGAGAAAGGGGCCCCTTGTTTGAATTAGGGATTGCTTTATATTTAAACGAGATTGGTTGGTTGTCTTTGACTTGCGAACTATATATGTATATGTACATATATATGTGTATATGTATATGTATCTACGTACCTACGTCACTGACGTACTGACGTACTAACGTACTGACGTACCTACGTCAGTTATGCTTCTCCACCCAAGTCCGAAAATAAATCGTATGCCCAGATACAGGCTATATTCGACCTAGTTGGGTATTCGCTGAGCATGGTCATATGAATGTGGGTCGTCGTTTACTTCGCACCATTACTTGGTATGACCATTTTATGAATTCCGCGTGTTATGTCTAAAATAATAAATAAAATGAAAAAAAGATTCTGACACCACGCGTTTGATTATGAAGCAGTATGACCATATATTTCGAGTCCATTATTGCATCCACTGTCTACTGATTAATTTTTAGCTTTTTGAAAGCCCTTTGGGGGCACTAATTAAAATTACACATTTCCTATTACGCCAGCGCCAGGAGTCCTGGAATCTAGCCTGCTGACTGTACCCTGGTATTCTATGGCCAAAATCTGAAAGTATTAGCTTTTCCAAAACTCTTGCACTTTTTTGTCTCTGGATCGAACTATTATTTTGGGCCAACATGACCGCAGCAAGTACATGGCTTGTTGGCATATAATAGAGAATAATATCCGTAAGGCTATACTAATTATATTGTAATTGTATATGTTTTATTAGGCACTTCGAAGCATTAAGCAAATATACAGAATGGGGGTATTTATAACCGTACCGGTGATTTTAATATATGTATGTCTGCTGGAAGGTTATTCCATAGACGAAATTATTAAAGAGTCAAGATTCAATTGATTGAAGGAACATATTGTGTTTTGTGATTGAGGGTTTGATGATGGCGTATTTTGTGATCGTATATAGTGTTGGTTTATAGATGACAGAATGCTTAGAATGCTCAGAATACTTATTTTAATAAAATTTAATTGATTTTAAAAATTATGTAAGTTAGGTACAGTTTCCTAAGTTGATTTAGTCGGAGCCATTTGACTTCATTATTAATACGGACCCACATGGATTTGGTGTATCTATATGCAGCAAAAACTGAAGCACCTATTTTAAACTTTTTGAAGAAGGTACACGCAGTCTCTTGTTGTTCCGTGAGAGAACAGCAAAGCGGGAAAATGGAGGTTGGATCAGAAAACATCTTAAGAAAGTAGGCAGAAAATTTCTAGTATATGCCTAGAGTTTAGTGTGCCATAAGCTGTATTGGAATACAAAATATGTATCTATATCGTTTTTTTATTATTTATAAAATCGGAGTGAAAGTGGAAATATTACCACGATAATAATATAGTTATACCCTCTTGTAATATTTATTTTAAAAAATATATTAGAAGAGGGTAACCAAAGAGAGAGAGAGGCAGAAAAAAAAGAAAATATAATAATAATAATACCGTTACAGGAGTGCATGATAAGGTCAGAATAATTTGTTTTAATAAGCATTAATATACAGGATGACATTAAATGAACAAGAAAGCTTAAATTCGGTAAATCCGTACGAGCGATTAAAAATTATTTCAAAACAATATGGTAAATAAAGAAATAAAAAATTAAAATAAGTATTTTTTTTTAAATTTGAAAAACGTATTCGAATAAACAATATTCGCGATATATTACCTACCTCTGTATGACTCAGAGCGCTTAACTACTTTTGATCACACCGATTTTGATTTCTTTATATTGATATTATATAGATATAGAATTCAAGGTAATAATGATTATAAAAGCATTTTATTGTATCTGATGCGTGATCGCTAAATGAGTATGTCTATAAAAGGCACGTACACGCCCATAAACGACGCCCGCTCAAGCGTTAAAGTGGTCACTGCTACGCCTCTATGCCTCTACGCCTCGGTCTAAGCCCTACGCTTCTACGCAGGGCGGACGTTTCCGGCCTGGTAATTGTAGTAATCCACTTCCGACCTCCTGAAGATAGCGCCTTTTAATCAACGCGCAAACAACCCACCTCGCAGCTAATCACGCGGCGATTAGCCACAGATTAGCCAGCATCGTGTCACGGAAGAAACAGAAATTACCGGGCTTTAATAACGACCACATCTGATTTGTTATGTAATTGGTTTTATTGTTATCGTTAAAAAAAACTTTCTCAAAGTTTGGGTGGATTAGTTCTTAACCAAGTTGGGATTATTACATTTGAGGAATATGAGGTTCTACCATGTATTTTTCCGTTTTCTTCACACCCGTTATTTCGGACTTAAATTATTTCGGTTTTACAAATTGAATTAATTTTATTTCAAGGCAATGTTAGCTCATTTTCAATATTAGTGTAAAATTGTATAAAGTAAAAACAAGTCGGATGTGTCACCCTAAAACTTTTTCGGCAAGTAACCAAGGACTAATTTCATCTAAATAATAATTTCATAAACAAAATCTTTGAATGGCCTCTCTCGTCCGGCCTATAAAACCGCTTGAATTTAGTTACACAACCGCCTCAAGCGGCGCTATCCATTTCTCCTCTAGCTTCGCGCGGCTCGGCCTTAATATTTCATTAGATTGTACAACAAAATTTTTATATATTGGGTCCGAATACGTTTCTTTGTGAACTAAAACTGAAATTAGTTTATGCGAATGCTTTAGAGCAATAGGTTAGACCGGAATACAAAACGAACGATTGTCGATAAAAACTACCTGTCGAACTTAAGTATACTTGTTGGAATAAATTTGAACACATTTCGTGCGGTGTTAGATTCAAATGGTTTATCTTTGGTGGGTATTTTTAATGCAAAAAAGTGACAACCGTTCATTTCATATTCCGCTCTAACGCATTGCCCTGTCTCGTTCACACGAACTAATTTCCGATTTTAATTCACGAAGAAACGCAATCGAGCCCATTATTAGTGCAGCTTGAATTATTGAGATATTCCAACAAAACCAACGTGATGTAGGCGTTATCCAAAAACGCATCAATGTACCGAATTTTTAGGGCTCTAAATCCAATATTTCAATGATAATATATGACTAGTGCGCCCCCTGGTGGATTGATTTTAATCACAATCTGTTCAACTCTTGCCATGACCAAATGATGCGTGCACACCAAATTTCAGCTCAATCCGATTAAGCGTTTGAGCGTTATCGTGGAGGAATACATAAACACACACACAGAGACATTAATCTGGAAATGGTCTTAATCGTGGCAGGGGAACTCAAAACAGATATTTACGTCTTCATCCCAGATTTTTTTTAGGGGTTCAAAATACTTTCCATCCTGGCCGGTTGTTAGGCCAGGAAATTAGAACTGATTAAAATAGCTGTATTGCAAAATAAAGCTAGTCCTAAATGACTACCTCTTTCGTCAACGCAAATGCGGTATAGCCGAAAAAAAATACTTCAAGCATCTGAACGCTCTTCACATGTTTTTGATGTTTTCTTCGGCTTCTGAAGCAGCAAAATGATTCGTTCGTCGTTTATCATTCCGCAGAGCGCGGAGAAAGATTTCAATCGCAACATTCCACTCGCTCGCTTGATACTGCTCACCGACGTGCTCCATATAGCATTTCCAGCGAATCAACCTCTATGTCAACAAAAAAGGGGGAGGACACGTCGCTCGCCTTGTGTACATACGATGTTTACATTTGATTAGATCTCGCGTACGCGATCCACACAAACTGCCAACGAAATGCGGAGTGATGGAGGTAAACGACGTTATTCCAAGATGAAAGGAGATTCTAACTGCATATTTTTTATTTATTTATTTAATTAATCAACACAATTACAAAACAAAATGTTCTTAATAATATTCATATTCATTATTAGTTATTATATTTATACATATATTTAAAAAAAATACACGGCCAATATGAGCATTAGCATGGGTATACTGCTACCACCTAAGTAAGTGTCAGGCCTGTTTTTTAAGGCAGCGAGCTCTTTTTATTTACAAGTTTTTTTATATACATACGTTTATGCGGCAAGTAAATAAAAATGATAGCACCATAATCGACAGAAATAAGTTATAACTAATAACAACTATTTAATAGAAACAATAGAAAATAATTTAAATTGAATACGTAAAATAGATAAACAATAATCAAAATCAAAATCAAAATCAAAATGTTCTTTATTCATATAGACACAATTAAATATTATTTTTAATTTATGTTCTTATGATGCGTCCAAGCCTTACTCCCAAGCCTTTTTGTCATTTACATAATCAGATATTGTATAGTATGCTTTTTTATACAATTTTGCTTTGATGGTAGCTTTAAACTTATTTACAGATAGTTCTCTAATAGTATGAGGAAGTTCTCTAATAGAATGCGAAAACCAGATAATCATCTAAAATGATATAAAATGTTAAATAGTCATGTCATATTAATATAATGGTAATAATCAAAATTATTTAAGAGGAAATAGTCATAATAATAGTCAAGGATATTAATGAGAGTAGTGAAGTAATATATTTAATATTAGAAACTGTCTGGACATTTTTGGACGTGGAACAAGACTTAAGTATACGGGGTGTTATTACTGCATAGGTATATTTTTCTTTGGGTGAATCAATACAACGTGGTAAGCAACTTTTGATAAAAAATTTTGGTTGATTAAAAAAATGGTTTTTTTTTTAAATAAAAGTATTTTTCGTTTTGTTTTTAATTTGAAAATTTAAAGAAGTTGACTGTTATATAAAGGGTTGAGAAGCGTTTGAGTGCGCAGCGCCATCTAGGGGTAGGTAATAAGACGTAAATAAACAATATCAGCGATATTTTACCAACCTCTAGATAGCGCATCGTGATCACAGATTTTCATACAATTTTTAAAAAAAGAACAAATTTTGCATATATTTTTTTTGTTTATTTTTTTTTGTTGTTTTATTTTTTAGTTTTTTCCATTTTTTTTATTAAAAGTTGCTCATTTCGTTGTACTGAGTAACCCACAAAAAAATGCCCGTGCAGTAATAACACCCCGTATATTTTTATCTTTGTCTAGCATATTGAATATCCTGGGGGGTTATGTTAACAAAATTTCTCTGCCCAATGTTTGGATGGACGGATAAAAAATAAATTGAAACAATGTAAACTACAGTAATACCCTACCCTGAAAAAAAAAACAGATAAAATAAATTATAATGAACTCTTGATGAAATTATAATCAACATTTTATTATGATTTTTTGACATTGTAATAATTTGAAGGGTTTCGGGGAATATTTGACCATATAATTTTTTTGAAATTTTGTTTTTTTGGTATAGTTTTAATATTTTAACATAACTTAAAAAGTGACAAGTTAAAAAATACATTTAACAATGGTTTAAGTGTCAAAATAGTGTCTGTAAACCAAACATATATGATCAAAAAAAACATTTTACCTAAATTACACTTTATAAAAAGAAATAAAACTATAAGAAAACAATAAAATAATGATAAGTATATTTGAGTTTATATAAAGAAATCAAAATTATACCTCAGAAAAAAACTAAAGTGTGGACAAACTATTGGCCTTGATCAGTACTTCCCAACACAATTCCTGCTCAGCGTCAACCAGAGGGTCAACGTACTTCAGCTCTGGTTTTTATGGGAAAGAATTATCAAGGTACACCACCACCACGTGGGGCTTATACAACACCACCGCGTTGGGCTTATGGGTCACCCCGTGGGGTTTAGGGATAACATTGTATTAAAGCAAGATGTAGCCAGTGCCCGCAGGGCGCTTATCAACATAATAGTTTTGGTACTCGTTCGTCGTTTGTATTTTTGCAACTCAAAATTTTCTGCATTTTTTTTGCTTTTTACAAATTACACCGTTTACCAAAACTCTCAGGGTTCTATGTCTAATTCTATGTCAACCGGCCGTTTAACCTAAAGGTCGGGGTCCATAGAGATATAGATTGCCAAATACTATTATATTGAGAGAACCTTGAACATTGACATTGAACCTCGACTATAATATCTACTTTCAATCTTATACTGAACTTAAGTACTCGACTGATTTACAAATGCCACTGTGAGTTATACATCTAACTATAAAAAGACTATTTTAATTTCTGTTTTATGCGCGCTCGTAACCCAATTTTTATGGGTAATTAAATTTCAACTTGAACAGGAATCTGAAATATACCGTTTCGTTGTTTCCAAACAACCTTTATTACCTGTATATTATGGTACATTAGCCAATTCTGCAACGATTTTTTCCCTGCTGGTATTTATTTATTTATTTTATTTTATAAGGAAAACACACAGAATGACATAGTATACAACATTACAAAAATGTATACATTATAAAATACGGAACCGTTTTCGGATTTTTTGTAAATTTCAAAATTATATTTATTTGAATTCAAGTGAATTTAAGTATTTTTTTGCCTATTTATTAATACAAAACTTTATAAATATAACTTGACAATAGTTTGCGTATGTGATTTTTTGCTGGGAGAGTCACGGAGACTGTTTGCGTGTGTGTATGTTCATGTGTTTGTGTGTGTGTGTCAGAGTAAGTATTTGTATGTTTGTGTATGTGTGTGTGTGTTTGTGTGTGTATTTATTTTCGTTTACATTTTTATGTGTATACCCGTAATTATATTATATTTTATATTATATTGTATTTATGTAATAAAATATATGATATTTTATTACAAATTACAAATTATTTATTGATTTTAAATTATGAGTAGATTTAATATACAAAAGTCTTAACATAACTAGGCTGCCGCCTTTTCCAAGGTAGACAATTTATTTTAATTATCATAGGAAATCTGTAATATTATGTTTATATAAATAAACAAAATCATAAAAAATGTGACAGAAATAACTTAATTACCTAATTAAAAATTCGTAAGAAAATGTCATGAAAATTTTTAATAACCTATTATTTTATTTTGAAACATGATGAAAATTAATTTATATTTATATATGTATTAATAAGTATTAATATGTATTAATAATATACAACAAAAATTCACAAAAATAAAAATAAAATTATATTTAGAAATCGTCAATATATATTACTACATATACTATTATGTTTTTATTATAAAGATTCAATTATCTAATAAGGTGTTCAATATCTGCATTTGTACAATTTAAGAGGTAGGCACTCAAACTATTTTTAAATGTATATGAAATTTTAATGTCTTTAATGTTTGGTGGTAGGCAATTAGAAAATTTGCGGGCAAGATAAGAGAAACTGGATTGGACAAAAGCGGATCTCTTGAGTGGTATTGCAAAATTTGTTTGTTTCAATCTTCTTGTCACGCGATATTGCTGGCTTTTTTTCTGTTCTCCTAACACCCTCTGGAATTTAGTGAGAGTTACTAGCACAAACATTTTTCTTACACTCAACACTCTATACTCTCGGAAAAGGACATCGAAAGAATATGATTGGCGTTTTTTATTGATCACCATCAGTATAGCCTTTTACGCTTTGTAAAAGGTGGCCAGAAGCGTTTTTGCCGCACAGCCCCAAGTTACGATGCCAGCAAAGTAGACACTTCTTAGCGTATTGAAATCTAAGATGTTCCGCAAACTCCTAAAGTAATACACAAGTTTTCTCAATCTTGCCGCAACCTTTGTTAAATGATCCTCTTAGCACAGTCTGTTGTCTAACATCACGCCCAAGTACTTAAATGAGAACACCCTGTCAACATTCATACACTGGCAATCTTGTGTTCTGATGAATGAGTGAAGCTTGATAGTTGAAGTTGGTTGGTCAGTGTTTGTCTTGCTAAAGGTCATAGAATTCATTATATTTAAGGTCAATAAGTTTCTATCCAACCATCTCTTCGCATTTCTCAGTACTAATTAAGTACCGGTAAAAAGATCTGCCCAAGTCGAAGACTTGACCAATAAAACGGTGTGGTCGGCAAAGCTGATGACCTTTCCTATCGCCGGGAGTTTGCAGAAATCATTCAAATAAACCAAAATATTATATTATAAAAATTAGTACATCATAAAGGGTCCGTAATAAATAAAATATAATAATAGATGATAACATTTCAATAGTTAATAAATTGAAGTAAGTATCCTATATTCTACGAATATACAAATAATTATATTGTCTTAATAAAATTCATATTGCTTAACAGGATTTTAGATACTGATTACTTGTTTGCTGAAGTATCAAATATAATAATAATAATAATAAACTCTTTATTTGCACTTAAAAAGTGTACAAAAAAGGCGAGCTTATTGCCACATGGCAATGTCTTACAGCTAACCTAAACATAGTGGTACATGCGCGCATTGTGAAAATAAAGATTATTACATAACATACAGACAAGTGGAAGAATTTAAGACTAATAGTGCCCGAGGAGAGGAAATTGGGGGAGGAACAGGAGAGAAAGGGAAGAACTGGTTACTTCTTAGAAAGGTAGTAATCCGGTGAGTCTTAAACGATGGTAAAGAAGGCGAGTTTCGTATATTTGTTGGGAGATCGTTCCAGAATCTTGCACCATGGACACAGAAAGAATAGGAATAGAAATCACTATTATGACTCGGAATTTTTAATAAACTGTCAGAGGCTGACCGAAGTACGAGACCGTGGGGACTTAGTGGTTCAAAAAGCTCCTGGAGATAGGATGGTGTTAGTTGGGTGAGTACACGATATAGGAGAGCCAGTATATGAACATTTCTTCTTTGGCGTATTGGCAACCACTTTAACTGTGCCCTATAGTCGGACACGTGATCATACTTACATAGACCGAAGATGAATCGT
Source organism: Micropterix aruncella (assembly GCA_944548615.1). Taxonomy (NCBI): domain Eukaryota; kingdom Metazoa; phylum Arthropoda; class Insecta; order Lepidoptera; family Micropterigidae; genus Micropterix; species Micropterix aruncella. The sequence continues at coordinate 25,834,475 of OX155966.1, read as the reverse complement.
ATGCATACATTTTGCAAACGTATGCATACGATTAAATATATCAATATTTACTAGTTGTTTGATATAAAGATCACAGTAGCAAGTAATAATTCCATTCCTAAATGCAATTTATTGAAACAAGGAAGTCTGAACTAGTTATAATTTCCACTGGATCGATACAATTAAAGATACTATACAGTATTTTAAAAATATACACATCATCATTTAAATTACGTCTATGCACCAGGTGGTCCATTTGAGATAGTACAGATGCCTCATTTCTGTTGTTGAAATAGCTTTCTGTTTTATATCACTGTGCGACGCGTTCTTCTTTCCCAACCCATCCATCTCCTTATCTTATACCCATTTGATTAGAAGTCGCTATAAAATATATTGAGGTCAAAATGCATGTGTGAGGTCATAAATCGGAGGTCCTGAAAATTGGATATAGCCGAAACAAAGCTATAGCCGAAACAAAGCCATAACGCCCGGATGCGGAAGTATCAATAAATTTTATCTCTCCTGTTGCGGTTTTACGACGACGTAATGGCAATTCGGGCATTTGCCATTTTTACGGCGGATTTCCCCTCCATCGGCGTATTGAATATACAACGCATTACTATAAATCTTCTGGAACAAACGACGTATTGGCTGTAGTGAATTTATTTGGTTTGGATTTTTTTTTTAGATTTTTGGAGGTATGTTCAGAATAATCGAAAAGAGTAATTTTAGTTTAACCCGAATTTCTAGTTTAAAAATAGAAAAAAAAACGGTTTTATTACATCACTTTCCCGACACGTATCCAAGGACATTTGATTTGAGCGTGATGTCAAATTTACATAGAAGGTTCTTGTATTTAGCAGCCTAGCAACAATTTAATCTAATGAATTTTTTTTAATGATTTAATGATAATGATAATGATTTTAATGATTTAATTATAAAATTAATGACAATCGGAGTATGCGTTTGGGTGCTATTATGGAAGAGTTCATAGCGACATACAGACAACTAGAGCTGTCGACTAAAACGGGCAAACACGTCACCTCAGGAGTTTTAATGATATTAGATCGTTCTGTCTCCCATGAATTGAGCGCAGAAGACTAAGGGCGAAAACAGTCCACCGTCTAGTTACGCCACACGCCCGTGAGAAGTCAACGCCTTACCGCGAGATAACCTCGCGGCCTTACTACCAGTTGCAACCAGATTACTCCGATCTCCCGACTGGTTACAGGTTCGCGGTCGCTTACGTGTCTACCAAATCTGTCGCAGACCACGACATCATTTGTCGGGCTATTCACCCGGTGTCGGGTAGCCGATTAGTCGTTTCAAAAGCAGTTGCCGTAAGGTGAAAAACTACCCCCGCTCTATAGGAGACAGTAGTATTTCCAGCCTCCCACGGCTGTCGGTCAGAATTCACAATCGATTAGCTGATGCCGCACGGTGCGCAACCCGTCCAGGAGCGCGCGCTGCAGGTTGACTCATAGGGGAAACTGGCACGCAGGCCAAAGCCCTACACTGGCTCGTACTTCTGCATGCGTTTGACCGACCCTTTACAACTGGGTCTTAGTGGACAAATTGCAACAGGGTCCATTAGCTCAATGCTCACATAGCTCCCATTAGCTCACATTCAGTCAAACAGGATTCTATCTGGAAGTGGTCTTAATTATCTCAGGGTGGCTCAAAATAAATATTTCTGTCTTCATATCTCCAAATAAAATAGCGCGTTCAGAAAACTTTCCCTCCTGGTGGGTTGGTTGGTGGTGCAAAGCAAAATAAGCTATTATTCTACTTTTGGAATCTTCCATACAAAATTGCTTTAGGCTACGGTAACATAGAACGAGGGTCCGATCCGATTCGTTCCGAACGGAAGCTGCCAGACTCCATAGATAGTTGATTAGAATTATTATTTTGAAACATTTTAAACGCGTGATGCTCGATAACGGAACTTACACAAAATATTTTTTTTGTTGTACCTACAAAATTGTACAAGATATGATCTTCACAGTGAAACATTCGGATTCATCGACTAACCGTTTTCTCTGCTCAGCGTAAATCTGGAGCAGAAATCTGAATTCGCCGATGTCGTGGTAACGCTGCTTGTAAATAAAATAAAATTTTCTCTACAAAATTGTACAAAATGTGCACAAAATTCTGGGATACCTCCGGATTTGATAGCGCGTATGTCTATCCCAACTTAACTGACCCTATGACATCGAAGAGTATCGCGGTTGTTTGATATTGTAAATAAGATAAAAACGAATTTACCGCGTAAAGTTAATAAAACCCAACGTTTCTAAATACCCTATTTTAATATTACCAGACTGAATAATAATAATTAATATTACGTTTCTAAATACCCTATTTAGGGGGCTAACGGGCCCATGATGAGTTGGCCACGATGACCCATGTGTTCAGGGTCGGTCACACTCACGGGTCAACACCCATCCGATGGCCTCCCCGCATGGGGTGCGAATCCTGGGTAGGACACTGGGTCAACCAGTCTCCCCTGGGAATCAAACCTCTGGCGCCCCTGGACGGTCTGCACACCGTGCGGCGCAAGCCAATCGATTGTGCTCTCCGACTAACATATTGAGATGTCAACCACAACGGGCGAACCCGTCACCGCAGGACGTTTTAACGATTCATCGTTCTATCGACCGTGCAGTGAGCGTAGAAGACTTAGGACATAACAAATCCGACGTCTAGCTACGCCACAACCCGTTAGAGACCAACGCCTTACCGCGAGTAGCCAGGTATGTTACCTGGCGGGCGGCACTCGCGCCCTAACTACCAATTGTGACCAGATTTCTCCGGTCTCTGGATTGGTTCCGAGTTCGAGGTCGCTTGCGCGGTCCTCTCCCTTACGAAGCGGTGAAACGGAGTATACCGAATCTATCGCGGACCAAGGCGTCCTTCGCCCGACTCTGAACCGGGATCGGATGGCCAATGGTCATTTTAAGAGCAGTCGCCGTAAGGTAGACGATGGCCTCCACGCATGGGGTGCGAGCCTGGGTAGGACACTGGGTCAACCAGTCTCCCCTGGGAATCAATCCTCTGGCGCTCCTGGACGGTCTGCGCACCGAGCGGCGCAAGCCAATCGATTGTGCTCTCCGACTAACAATCGGGGGAGTCTGGGAACTGTATTGTTTCCTATAGAGCGGGGGTGGTTGCGTACCTTATGGCGACTGCTCTTGAATTGACCATTGGCCATCCGATCCCGGGTAAGCGGTGCACTCCATTTCACCGCTTCATAAGGGAGAGCACCGCGCAAGCGACCTCGAACTCGGAACCAATCGAGAGACCGGAGAAATCTGGTCACAATTGGAAGTGAGGGCGCGAGTATCTCGAGCCCGCCGGGTTTATTCCTGGCTAACTCGCGGTAAGGCGTTGGACTCTCACGGGTTGTGACGTAGCTGGATGTAGGATTGTACTGTCCAAAGTCTTCTACGTTCACTGCAGGGCGACAGAACGACTAATTGTTAAAACGTCCTGTGGTGACGGGCTCGCCCGTTGTAGTCGACACCGCAAGATTACCAGACTAGGCTATTGCCTAGTCAGGTAACATTAAAGTAGGATCAATAGCAATAGCTTTTGGCATATCGTGTTATCATTCTTTTGCTACTGGATATTTGTCTGTTATATTTTAATTGTATATTTTGCCCATTTTACTGCAGATTATAGTGAATTTAAAATTAAATATACCGAAGAGTATTAAACTATTTCACAGAAGTCGAATTTCGTATTATATATGCTATCTGTTACCATGACGCAGAAATCTTTCCAAATTCCTGCGCCAAGAATTTTCGTGTTGTGAGGAGTAAATTTAACTAATATCCGAGGATGATCGAAACAAAATACTGAATAGCGCTAACTGATATCGCTATAGGGATAAGTCCTCCATTTGTGCATACATTGTTAATTTTTTTTTTAACTACTGTAATATTCAGTAAGTAATGTTTTTCTATCACAATAAAGTTAAAAGTCACTGTCAAATGTAACATACTCTACGCCGATGATGTTGTTTGGCCTCGGACGATGTAGACTACCTACAACAAAACTTTAACTCCTGGATTGAGGCCCTCGAAACAAATGGCTTTTAGATTAGTAGAGAGAAAACAGACCCTATGTCATGCATTTTTGATGTCAACACTAACCCTAATAACATCAAGTTCTCTTTAGGAATTACGCCTTTATCGACGATGACGCAATTTAAATATTTGGGCTTAATACTAAGCAATGATGGAAAATTGACAACGATGTTAATCATAGATCTACAACAGGATTGGTGAAGTGGAGACAACTAACAGGCGTTATGTGTGACAGAAAAGTGCCCCTTAAGATCAAAGGGCAAATGTATAAGACAGCTACATATTAGACCTACTGTCTTGTATCGATAAGAATGTTGGGCGACTAACAAACAACATCTTAATAAACTACATACAACAGAAATGCGCATGCTACGCTGGTCAGAGGGTGTCAGACTATACAAAATTGGGTGTCACATTATACAAAATCCAGAATGACGATTACGGTGGTACGGCCACGTCCAGCGACGCTGAAAGGATCACATGGTGAAGCTTGCCCTAGACCTGCTAACGACGAAACGTGCTCTTGGAAAACCATCCGCTACCTGGTTGACGACAGTTGAAAAAGACCTGAGAGAAGCTTAACTCGACGCCAACAGAGTAGAAGATTGTGCTCATTGGAGGAGAAGGACAAGGAAGGCCGAACCCAAGTAAATGGGACCGGGTCTAAGTAGAAGAAGAAGAGGAATAATAAAGTTATTATATTCTATTCTATAATAACGTGCATCTTGACATGATACATATTAAAATACATGTCTTGCTATCTAGGCCTTATATAAAAGGTCTCCTCTTAACTAAGACCACTTTGAAATATAATATCGATCCCTGGGGTTCATTCTCTTGAAGCGGGGGCTAAAAATACTTCAAGAATTTATTAAAAAATGTGTCGCCGAGGAAAGAACATACTTATCGAAGGGGCGGTGCTTTGTTCGACATTTTCCTCAATAAAAGCCGTGATTTGAGATTGAAATTCTGCTATCAGATGAAGCATCTGTCTTTGTCAAATTTAAGCAAATATAGAGACAAGAATATAAAGTGGAAATAATACGATTGTGAGATGAAATATGCCATGTTTTCCACACAGTATATTTCATTTTAGAATCGTATTTAGAAAGTCTGAAGTACCAGAGGAAATACGGCAATTCATAAATAGCCCAGTCAAATTAAACTTTTGTTTGGAATTAGTTCCTACAAAGCTGGAAATGATTTTATTTCACATAGGGCATCCCAAATAATAGCAATGTAAGTTTGCGACGGTTTCTGAGTGAAGCGTTAGACGCTATGGCCAAACAACAACAAAAAAACACTTTTTTATTTTTTTGGCCATAGCGTTTAACGCTCTGCTCAGAAAATCAACGCTCAGCTTTGTCGGAATTAGTTCCAGGCACGACCCTTTTTTGGTCTAATATGACTGGGCTAAAAATCATATTCATACATGTTTTGTCATTTTCAATATCATACAGCTCATTGTGAGATTTAACAACAGATTCAAGTCTTCGCAGTATTGGTTTTTAGGTTGCCCTTGAAGTTTTCCGTTTCAATAGCGTTTAAAAATGCGTATTAATAGCTGTTCATTTTCCATCCTTTGTACAAGTTCAAATAACTTTGGAGTTGTCAGGTACTCCCGGCCGTCACCTGTACTGTCAGGTACAGATGATTCCGTCACCCCAGGAATGTATAACGATAAAATGATCATTCTCCAAACGAGGGGTGAACAAAAAGACTTAAGGGTAAATAGAGCTGTCGACGACGTTCCGTCTCGCGTGAGGTAATCGCAGAAGACTTGGGACGAAAACAGTCCACCGTCTAGTTACGACATATGTCTCTAAGAGATTAACGTCTTACCCCGAGATAACTAGGTTAATCTCCCAGCGGGCCGACACTCGTCCGGTAGCCTTATCGAAGAGGGACTAACCTGGAAAAGCCGCCCCCTTGCTTTCGGCTGTAACCTGCAGTCGTTGACAGTTGGGATCCGAGTATCCAATTCAGGGGAATACCTCAAAAAAAAACCGTGCGCACCGTGCGGCTTTAGCCAATCGACTGTGCACTCCTGCGAATTGCCGGGGGATTCGGGAAACGTACGTTTCCTAAGTAGTGGGGTAATTGTTGACCTGATATATGTGTCCTTGAAACGATCCATTAGCCAGGCGATCCCGTGTGATATTAACAAGAACAAATCCGTGATAAATTTGAACTGAATTACTGCCAACATTAGGAAAAGGCCGCGCAAGCGACCTTGAATCGTAGACTAGACTGGGGGATAGAGAAATCCTCCCAAATCCGGTAGTAAGGGAGCGAGGTCAGCCCGCCGTGTGTCTTCCCAGTGCATCGCAGTAAGGCCTTGGATTCTTTCGTGCCGTTGGCGTAGCTTGACTGAGGATTGTATTGTGCGTAAAGTCTTTTGCGTTGACTATATGGAAGAAAGAATATATCGATGTTGGTATAACTTCCTGGAATGAAGGGATCGCCCGATGTAATTGACCCTCCGTCTCCCCTCCCTCTTATAGTCCGTTTGAATTGCAGAAAGGTTTGGAAAAATATTTTTACAAACTTTTGCGGCATTAGACATTAGGCTTTACTTAATGAAAACTTTAGCTTTACTTATCATAAACTTTTATCAAAAGGTCGATAAGATGGGATTAGCATTGCATGCTTTAAGTTTGACAAATTATTTTCTTCCGTTTGTATTGTATATAAGCTGTAACCTTTCTTAAATACACTACTTTTGAACACGTCCTGATTATAAATTGTTATCAATCGCTTGTTTTTCGATATAATTAATGAGTGAGAAATCATTTATTTTTGGTAAAAAATGGACCTAGTGGCCTTCACGTGGTTATGCTGATAACTAAGCAATTATTGCTGATAACGAGGTAGACCTTGGCATATGTGCTTTGAACACTGAATCATGCAGTCACAAATTTGGGCTGAAAATCAATGGAGACAAGCAATAACTACACTTGACTCGAGATATTGTAACAAAAACCGCCTTTTTTGCGCGATCGTGGCATTCATTTCTTTGAGCCGTAATTTCGGGGCTTCTTCCTTGTGTTTTTCAATTCCTGGCGTTGTTTTGGCGTTATACGAACAGTTCTTAATTATTTGACAAAAATTAAAATAGATCGTGAAATGTCATATATTGACAGCTAGAGATGTGCGAATCGTCGGTGTTTTTTTATTCAAATGCCTGGTTGAAGGAGTTTATTTTAATGTAGGCTGTTTCTTTGAATTCTGCCTGTGGCATCTCTGTTTTGATGATATAATTGCTGCTAAGGTGACGTTTATCGTCGCGTAATGTGAGGGTTTATCTCGAAAGACGATATTCTCTGGATTTTTGCCTTCATGTGAAGGAAATAATCCTCAAATGTTGGGCGGTTGCACGTTTGCGGTCGGCGCACACGTGGACACGACGGGATATTTGTCGTGTGCCTTCTCGGTGTAATAAATACGAACGTTTTTCATACATGTGTGTTTTCGTTTGTGTGTTCTGAAATGAAAGGATTTTCTGTGGGCCAAATCCAATGAAATCAAACAGTTAGCCCACCCTCTGAGATATATTTAATAAATAGAATAGAATAGAATAACTTTATTGTGCTATAAAAACATAACTTAATGAATATTACGCTGGTTTTATAAAAAAGACAATTTATGCACAAATGGCGGACTTATCGCTATAGCGATATCTTACAGTCAACCATAATGGTTTAATGGATGTATATATTATATGGAGAAGGAGCAGAAGGAGTAGATGGAGCTGGGTTGATCTCCAGAAATGTGGAAATCCGGCGTCCTTTTACTGATTTCAAAGAATGTAATTTTTTATTCTTATTTTTTTTTATATTTTTTTTTGTAGATATTGAAGAGCACTATATAACAGTGTAAAAGTTTTTTAAATATCTGTCATAGAAATAAAGATAAACGCTTTTGAAATACAAATTGGCGACGGTAATTTGAAGATCTTGGCGACGGTAATTAGGGCAACGGTAATTATGATTTGATGGTTTTTATTTTTTTTAGGGCTACTTTTACTATAAAACTAAAAAGTAATGCTAGAAAAATGTTAACGTCAACAAACTTAATAGTAAGTAATATTCACCACAACTCCACCAAGTAACACGCACTTTAATTTCGCTGCGAAGGTAATTATGAAGTAACCGCAAATTGCAACTTTTCTCCAAAATTAGACGTACCGTGCAATTTATCGACAAAAGTAGGCGCAGCCGATAGGTCCGCTCTAGATCAGTGCAAAGGGCACACTGGGGTAAACTTTATAGCAAACGCCTTCTAGTGATGGGCGTAATAATTAGTGATGTGCGACGTTTTGAAAACTGGCAACGGTAATTTGAGAAATTGTGGTGACATCGGTTCGGAACGTTATAAACGGTATAAAATATGAAATATGATTTATTAAAACCATATAAAATAAAGCTTTTGGAATCGTAGTTTATGGATACATAAGTTAAACAGCTCTATTATTTACAAGTGTGGAATGCCATTCACTCGAAAGTCGAAAAATGGAGAAAGTGACAGGGACGGTAATTAGAGTTTCATGGTTTCACATTTTTTTTCAGGACCTTCAATTATGATTAAGCCACATGTTAAATATTCCAAAGTTAGAGGTACTTTAGTTCTACATGTAAAAAAATATTAGAATACTATGGGACATCGGGAACATAGTTATTCTTGCCGGAACCGTGTTTTCCCAATATTTGGAGAACCACCCAGCTATTTACTTAATCAAAAAGATGTATAAAACATGAATATACTTTATTTGCACATAAAAATTAAACTACCACAATGCGAGTTTTTTGCCACATGGCAATATCTTTTTCATTTATTTATTTATAAGTACTTATTACAATGGTTACGACTAATTATACCAAACAAGTTTAAGAATCAAACATAAACAGTTTAGAGAAACCGTCACATCGTGCAACTAACCAAATCGTATAGTGCAGAGGTATGTACATGCACGCGTTGTTGGAATACAGATTAATAAATTAATAAGCTTTTCTGCGTAAAATACAAAATACTATATATTATTATAATCCTAAAAATGCCCGAGGAGAGGAAATTTAGAGAAGAAGATAAGAAAAAGAGAATAACTGGTTACTTCTTAATAAACAATACTTTTGAAGTGAGTCTTAAATCATTCTAAATAAAGTGAGTTTTGTATTTTTGCTGGAAAATTATTCCAGACTCTGAGACCATGGACACTCAAAAAGTGGGAGCAGAATCGATTATTACGATGAGGAATTATGAGTAAATTGTCAAAATTGGACCATAGAATGTAAGCCGCGAAAACTGTTCTTTATTGCTATAAAATGATTCAACCCTGATAGTTGAAGTTGTTGGGCGGTGTCGACTACAACGGGCGAACCCGTCACCCCAGGCTGGTATAACGATATGGGTATGTTTAAGACTTGGGGACGGCACAAACCTACCGACAAACCGACGAACCCGCCAGATTCCAACGCCTTACGGCGTGGCACTAGGAAGGTAACCCAGTGGAGCTACTTCTCCCCCTGGCTAATAGTTTTGGTAGGATATCTCCGTCTGAAATTAACCTTTAGGATACCTCCTTCCTCTCGACTGGTTACGGGGCTGAAGTCGCTTACGCGGCTTTTACCTGCCGTAATTCAGCTGTGTATCATATTTTTTCCGGCTCTGAATTCAGGATCAGATAGCCTAATGGTCATTTTAAGAGTGGTTGGCGGCAGGTTAGTTAGTTAGTTAACGTGTCCGGGTCAGGTTAGGACACGTCTCTTCAAAAATATGCGGCCTGGGTGGTCTTGTTGTTCATCTCTTGTAGGTCCTGGGTGTGATGGGGGTTGACCTCTTCATCCTGCAGTGTTCCTTAGTCGTATGTTGGATTCGCTGTGTAGCCTCAGCGAATGAGATTGGCTCGGCATCTTGTCAAAAATCTTGTCATGACGACAGGTCAACATCCACCTCCGCTGCTTATAAGACAGTATATATCCATAGTTCCCAGACTCCTTTAGTCGGAGTGCACATCCGACCATTATCCCCGAACGGTGCGCAAACCGTCCAGTAGCTCCGGGAGGCAATCCCACCAGCAAAAGCCGACCCACCAGCCGTGAGGCCTGAGACGTAAAAGTCTTGCCCGGGGTAACCTTCCACACGAGGATGGCTTCTGAATAGGAGTTGAATCGTGAGTTCGGCCGATCCGAGAACAAAGTGGATTTTACGGCCCAAGCTGCACAAAACCATTTAATATCAAACTATTTATCAATACACTGCTAGTTGTAGTGTATTGATAAATATGTTCATACAATATGTTGCAACCCTACCAATGGCGGCTGCCATTCGAGGTACAATACAAGCGAAGCATGTCACGACAAAATAGTAAGCTTATTAGGCAATATGTAAGCTTACATTGTTTAAGCAAATCAGGTCGTAGTAATTACTCGACAATTCCATGTAATTACACGTTTCAGTACCAACTAGGGCGAGCCCTTCCGGTACTCGTTTTTATGATGAAACGCTGCCAAACTAGGTAACAGAATTTTGTAAAACGCCTCTGGGAGGTACCATTTTAATAATGTTTTGATAGAACGGATTTTCACCAATTATTCTATATTTTATATTAATTTTGTAATTACCAAACCTACAGGTTATTCAAGAAGAAAAGCTATGTGTTTCTTTCAAAATCAAAATGTTCTTTATTCATATAGACACAATTAAATATTATTTTTAATTTATGTTCTTATGATGCGTCCAAGCCTTACTCCCAAGCCGTTTTGTCATTTACATAATCAGATATTGTATAGTATGCTTTTTTATACAATTTTGCTTTGATGGTAGCTTTAAACTTATTTACAGATAGTTCTCTAATAGTATGAGGAAGTTTGTTATAGAACCGTATACATTGTCCCAAAAAAGAATTGCTTATTTTGTGGAGACGAGTAGCACGTACAACAAGGTTATGCTTATGTCTAGTATTAAAATTATGAGTGTCGCTTTTTATTTTAAACTTGTCAATATTCTTGTGGACATACAACAGATTTTCGTATATATATTGTGATGCAACAGTAAGAATATTTATCTCTTTGAATTTTTCTCTAAGTGAAACTCGAGGACCAAGTTTATATATAGCTCTTACAGCACGTTTCTGTAGTATAAAGATGTCTTTAAACATACTTTCATATTCTTAGACCTGTATTTTGTCTTATATAGTAATATGATTTAAAAATACATTAAATTCATTTCTCCCAAAAAAGCTTTTGCAGGTTGCATGGTATCGAAATTAAAGGAAGTGGAGTGAAAAATATTTTTTTGATTACCCGGTAAAATCAGGTTTCATTTTAATTTTTTTTTTGCAACAACATTGCTTTAAAATTTTACATGACTGCCAAAAAAAGAAGGAGTGGTTTATGTATCTCTGTACACATGTTGTCCGTTTCTTTAATCCACCATAACTTGTAAATTTTTAAATTGTGTGTCATTGTTGGGATATTTATGTCATTACGGGTGCCATAGGGCAACGAAATTGTACAAATGACAAATAAATAGTTGTACAAATATACAAATATAAAGCCCTGCGACGCCACACTCGTAAAGACGGGTCAATAGACCCGGCTCACGTGAAGCCCCGCTAAAGGGACTTGGACAAGAACCGCCAACTGCGGCTCGAACGGATTATTTCTAATAATTATACATCCAATAGTTTACTTTTTGTAAAGACAGTCGTGGAATATGAAATAAACGTCCATGATTCTATTATTGTTATTTTTTATTTGTGCGTTTTTAAATAAAATATGTTTATATTATATTATCTTTAAAGGGCCCCTTCCAAAATATTTGTATACTTCTGGTGGTTGAGCCTTTGGAAAATAAGCCATGCATCAAGAATGAACACCGTCACTGAACACGAACTACCATAGCAATCATAAAAAGAAAAACTGTAAAATGATTGCATTGAACTTTCGTATATAGAATATTGAAATCTCATTTTGTAAAACAATTATGAATAACTCGGCATTTCTAACTTGTACTTGTCTTACGGAAAAATACGGAACCCTATTTAGAAATTCTAAATACTAGCGTGATCTATATTAGATTCTCTATCAAAAGCACTAGTTTGTTTTGCTTATTTACATACAAAAATATTTAGATATTGGCTCATAAAACCAATAAAAATTTTGATGATTTCTCGAAAAAAAATTTATGATGTTCGACAATAGAATTTTACATATCCTCGAAATGACGCGCGAAATTATTCTAGCGACCGTCCATGTATCAATGGTAATATTGAGATATTTAGTATGGATTTTAGGATGCGTTCGAAGTAGAAAATAACATTAGGTACTTGGGAGCAAGCCGCCAATATTGATCGTTACGTAGTCAACGGTGTTCTGGTGCAACCAAATTTGGTAGGAAACCATTAAAACATCTTATCAGTCCTCTGTCTCCTTGTCTAATGACTATTAATCGCTCAAGAACAGTTTACACATGCATAGCTTTTTGTATATATATATATATATATATATATATATATATATATATATATATATATATATATATATATATATATATATATATATATATATATATATTTATATATATATATATATATATATATATATATATATATATATATATATATATATATATATATATATATATATATATATATATATATATATATATATATATATATATATATATATATATATATATATATATATATATATATATATATATATATATATATATATATATATATATATATATATATATATATATATATATATATATATATATATATATATATATATATTGAAATATTTGATAGTTTTGTGTATATATTCTTTTTAGAATTGATCAATAAGATGATTATAAAGTAAATAATTATAAAAGCCACTTACATCGTGACGAAGGATTCCCTTGATCGGATTCGGGAATGCTTTAGGTGTTAACGAGAATGATGAATGCCTCTCACTTGCGGAAAGAGGAGTACGTTTAAGTTGGGCCCATTTTTCAACTAGTAAACGCTCACCCTTCATCCAATTATCTCAAAAATTAAGCTACAATCCTTCTTTATACGTAAACTCACTCAATTTCCTATTATTTCAGGGGAAATAACAAGACAAGACGAGCTACTTGACAGATGGAAGAATTTAAAATTTCGAATTTCGTTTTTTTATTTTCTAAAGGTGCGATATAAAGAAGCTGCGATCAATATTCAGCTGAAAACTTAAAACTAAAAGCGTGACATGCCCTCATATCAATGAAAGGAAGCAGTCAGCTCTTTCCTATTAGTTGGAAAGATTACCTTTAACCTAAATGGATTATTTACAATGAACGAAACATAAAATATGTAAAAATTCAATATTTTGAAATATTTGATAGTTTTGTGTATATATTCTTTTTAGAATTGATCAATAAGATGATTATAAAGTAAATAATTATAAAAGCCACTTACATCGTGACGAAGGATTCCCTTGATCGGATTCGGGAATGCTTTAGGTGTTAACGAGAATGATGAATGCCTCTCACCTCCGCAAGTGAGAGGCATTCATCATTGAAGTTGGCCGGGTCAGCTAGTATTTAAATAAAAGACATTTTACAATTACAACTTTTTAGACTTTATCGTATTTACGATAAGGTCTGTAATTATCATAGTTTTTTAGAAGCATATGTGTTAGGTAAGACATTTTCCTTTTTATTTAATGTATCCATTAATGAAATGTATTATCATTCTATTTACCCAAGATCGTATTGCCTCGTTTAACATTCGGGGGCACACTCAGTTATCCATCTTATGGCACATCCGTTAGAGTAATAAGCGCTTCCGAGTGTTGCGCCAAAATTAATATTTAATGCGAACGAAATATTGGCGCCGTCGAACCGCCCGCGGAGCCTTATCTAGCCAGACGACCGAACGCGCACTGACAGAAGCCTCTGGAGCCGCCACTGGCGGGGCTCGCTGGTAAAATCGCACATGGGGATGTACACGCAGCGGATGTAATGCCGTGTTTGAGCTGTGGCTGCCGTGGTTTGTAGTATTTATTTACAGTAAAGTATTTATTTACAGTTCAGTATTTTTACGAAAATACGACTGTAAAATTGTTTCAATACTAGGAGCCAATTAAAAAAAACGAATGATAACAAAATCGAGGGATGCCGCACTCTTGACGGAGCTAGTTGGTGAAAGGAGCTATATATATTAATCGTAACTAAATGCTTAGTAAAATAGAAATATGGTCAAAGGGATAGGGAAAGCAAAAATCATACGTTGAAATTTTACCAGAACTATAATCTAAAGGTCACTCAAATAGTACGATTATAGAGAATTTCATGTTGATATTTTTTCCTATTTAAGTTACCTGGAAATAATAATTTTTTTTAAAGTTTTTACCATTTTATTGGTTTCTTAGTTGTATATTTCCCTAGTTTTAATCTTTTTAAATAAATCTGAAAATTTAGTTGAGATTTACAACTAAGTATATATATATATATATATATATATATATATATATATATATATATATATATATATATATATATATATATATATATATATATATATATATATATATATATATATATATATATATATATATATATATATATATATATATATATATATATATATATATATATATATATATATATATATATATATATAGATATATATATATATATATATATATATATATATATATATATATATATATATATATATATATATATATATATATATATATATATATATATATATATATATATATATATATATATATATATATATATATATATATATATATATATGTATATATATATATATATATAAATATATATATATATATATATATATATATATATATATATATATATATATATATATATATATATATATATATATATATATATATATATATATATATATATATATATATATATATATATATATATATATATATATATATATATATATATATATATATATATATATATATATATATATATATATATATATATATATATATATATATATATATATATATATATATATATATATATATATATATATATATATATATATTATTTTTTATTTTATTTTATTTGGTACCCAAACAGAATATTGACAACACATACAGTGACATATATATATTACAGTTACATGACTACATCAACATCCTTTTGATATGAGTACACAATTAGCACAATGCATGAACAATGGTTGAATTTTTTTTTAAAATACGTATAAAAAAAGGAAAAAAACAAAAAATACCAGAATTACAGTATTTTAAAGAGGGACGCTTTGAAGGAGCATAAACTATCATGAAATATATCGATGCGATTGTCAAGATGAAATTTGTTATACAGACGACATATACGTGGGATTACGTTATTTACTCCGGTATAGTTTTTTGCTAAAGGTGTTTTAAATAAGTCTGGGTATCGAAGACTTCTTTTAGTATATCGAAGACTTCTTTAGTATATATATATCTATATAAGTATATCGAAGAGTATATCTTTTAGTATATGGAAGACTTCTTTAGTATATATATATATATATATATATATATATATATATATATATATATATATATATATATATATATATATATATATATATATATATATATATATATATATATATATATATATATATATATATATATATATATATATATATATATATATATATATATATATATATATATATATATAGATGATTATAAAGTAAATAATTATAAAAGCCACTTACATCGTGACGAAGGACTCCCTTGGTTCGGGAATGCTTTGGTGTAACAAACGAGAATGATAGATGTCTCTCACTTGCGGAAAGAGAAGCAGGTTTAGTTGGGCCCATTTTACAACTAGTAACGCTCACCCTTCATCCAATTATCTCAAAAATTAAGCAATCATCCTTATTTACACGTAAAATCACTCGAATACTTATTATTTCAAGGGAAATAACGGACAATCATGATTTTACGTGTAAATGATTGCTTAATTTTTGAGATAATTGGATGAAAGGTGAGCGTTACTAGTTGGAAAATGGGCCAAACTAAACCTACGTCTCTTTCCACAAGTGAGAGACATCTAAGTGTAAATAAGGATGATTGCTTAATTTTTGAGATAATTGGGTGAAGGGTGAGCGTTACTAGTTGTAAAATGGGTCAATCGCTCATTTCGTTCGGTGCTAGAGAGACGCGCATTTTCATATTATTGCCTACGAGTGAGATAGGAACAAGTTTGATGTGTCTACGGATAGAGCGCGTTAAGAGTATAAAAACTGCATAACTAGTTAAAAAAATGAAAATTTTGAGTTAAGTCAGTCTCGTTTTAGCTGAGCGATATATATATATATATATATATATATATATATATATATATATATATATATATATATATATATATATATATATATATATATATATATATATATATATATATATATATGTATATATATATATATACATATATATATATATATATATATATATATATATATATATATATATATATATATATATATATATATATATATATATATATATATATATATATATATATATATCTTAATATATATAAATTACGTGTCACGTTGTTTGTCCGCGATGGACTCCTAAACTACTTAACCGATTTGAATCAAATTTGCACACAATGTGCAGTTTGATCCAACTTGAAAGATAGGATAGCTTACGTCTTAATTTATAGTCGCGATATTATTTTATTGCAATGTCTATTATTTGACATTCGCAATTATCTGTTAGTTCCAAACGATTTTAACAGATGGCGTTATCTATTGAGTAATCCATAGATGGCGCTGCTATGTTAAACCTACAAACGTCATAGTCGGGCAAGCGTTATTCTAAATTCAAAATATTGTGAAGGTAATACAGTGAAATTATTCCTGCTTTTTAATTATTTGTGCTTCATTGTTCAAAACTCTTTAATTAAAATATATACATGTAGGTAAGTATTATCACATAGTTATAAAAGTGGAATAACTGCAGTATAGGAACCTCTCTCCATTTTTTTTCATTTTAATGCTAAATCTGGAAGAAAATTGTGTCGGTCGCTATAAATAAGCGAGATAGGCATTCAAAGTTTAAATTTTAAAAACAGGCCAAAATAAAAAATTAAGTAATTCACCACGCTATATTCGCCACGCTGATTCCTAATCTTCCATAATCTTTATTCGATCTCAATAAATAAGAGAGATATAGGCGTTCAAAATGTTCATTGCAATGTCAAGAAATTTGCGGTCATTTTGTTTGTACGTACCGTGGCCGACACATTCGGGTCCCATCAAACTTGCAGAAGGCAGATTTGCAGACGGCAATCTTGCAGACGGCATTCTTGCAGGCGGCAGTTTTGCAGAAGGCAATCTTGCAGAAGGCAGTT
>OX155966.1:25689235-25816828 GCA_944548615.1 Micropterix aruncella | reverse complement strand
ATATATATATAGAAATATTTGATAGTTTTGTGTATATATTCTTTTTAGAATTGATCAATAAGATGATTATAAAGTAAATAATTATAAAAGCCACTTACATCGTGACGAAGGATTCCCTTGTATATATATATATATATATATATATATAAATATATATATATATATATATATTTATATGTATATATATATATATATAAATATATATATATATATATATATATATATATATATATATATATATATATATATATATATATATATATATATATATATATATATATATATATATATATATATATATATATATATATATATATATATATATATATATATATATATATATATATATATATATATATATATACATATATATATATATATATATATTCTTTTTAGAATTGATCAATAAGATGATTATAAAGTAAATAATTATAAAAGCCACTTACATCGTGACGAAGGATTCCCTTGATCGGATTCGGGAATGCTTTAGGTGTTAACGAGAATGATGAATGCCTCTCACTTGCGGAAAGAGGAGTAGGTTTAAGTTGGGCCCATTTTTCAACTAGTAAACGCTCACCCTTCATCCAATTATCTCAAAAATTAAGCTACAATCCTTCTTTATACGTAAACTCACTCAATTTCCTATTATTTCAGGGGAAATAACAAGACAAGACGAGCTACTTGACAGATGGAAGAATTTAAAATTTCGAATTTCGTTTTTTTATTTTCTAAAGGTGCGATATAAAGAAGCTGCGATCAATATTCAGCTGAAAACTTAAAACTAAAAGCGTGACATGCCCTCATATCAATGAAAGGAAGCAGTCAGCTCTTTCCTATTAGTTGGAAAGATTACCTTTAACCTAAATGGATTATTTACAATGAACGAAACATAAAATATGTAAAAATTCAATATTTTGAAATATTTGATAGTTTTGTGTATATATTCTTTTTAGAATTGATCAATAAGATGATTATAAAGTAAATAATTATAAAAGCCACTTACATCGTGACGAAGGATTCCCTTGATCGGATTCGGGAATGCTTTAGGTGTTAACGAGAATGATGAATGCCTCTCACTTGCGGAAAGAGGAGTAGGTTTAAGTTGGGCCCATTTTTCAACTAGTAAACGATCACCCTTCATCCAATTATCTCAAAAATTAAGCTACAATCCTTCTTTATACGTAAACTCACTCAATTTCCTATTATTTCAGGGGAAATAACAAGACAAGACGAGCTACTTGACAGATGGAAGAATTTAAAATTTCGAATTTCGTTTTTTTATTTTCTAAAGGTGCGATATAAAGAAGCTGCGATCAATATTCAGCTGAAAACTTAAAACTAAAAGCGTGACATGCCCTCATATCAATGAAAGGAAGCAGTCAGCTCTTTCCTATTAGTTGGAAAGATTACCTTTAACCTAAATGGATTATTTACAATGAACGAAACATAAAATATGTAAAAATTCAATATTTTGAAATATTTGATAGTTTTGTGTATATATTCTTTTTAGAATTGATCAATAAGATGATTATAAAGTAAATAATTATAAAAGCCACTTACATCGTGACGAAGGATTCCCTAACCTAAAGCATTCCCGAATCCGATCAAGGGAATCCTTCGTCACGATGTAAGTGGCTTTTATAATTATTTACTTTATAATCATCTTATTGATCAATTCTAAAAAGAATATATACACAAAACTATCAAATATTTCAAAATATTGAATTTTTACATATTTTATGTTTCGTTCATTGTAAATAATCCATTTAGGTTAAAGGTAATCTTTCCAACTAATAGGAAAGAGCTGACTGCTTCCTTTCATTGATATGAGGGCATGTCACGCTTTTAGTTTTAAGTTTTCAGCTGAATATTGATCGCAGCTTCTTTATATCGCACCTTTAGAAAATAAAAAAACGAAATTCGAAATTTTAAATTCTTCCATCTGTCAAGTAGCTCGTCTTGTCTTGTTATTTCCCCTGAAATAATAGGAAATTGAGTGAGTTTACGTATAAAGAAGGATTGTAGCTTAATTTTTGAGATAATTGGATGAAGGGTGAGCGTTTACTAGTTGAAAAATGGGCCCAACTTAAACCTACTCCTCTTTCCGCAAGTGAGAGGCATTCATCATTCTCGTTAACACCTAAAGCATTCCCGAATCCGATCAAGGGAATCCTTCGTCACGATGTAAGTGGCTTTTATAATTATTTACTTTATAATCATCTTATTGATCAATTCTAAAAAGAATATATACACAAAACTATCAAATATTTCAATATATATATATATATATATATATATATATATATATATATATATATATATATATATATATATATATATATATATATATATATATATATATATATATATATATATATATATATATATATATATATATATATATATATATATATATATAATAATATATATATATATATATATATATATATATATATATATATATATATATATATATATATATATATATATATATATATATATATATATATATATATATTTAATAAAACACGAATTTCCTAATTGCGCCTACCCGACTCGGTCTCCTCTATTACAGCGAATTTCTGAAAGGAAAAGGAACTAAAATAGTTCGAAATAGAACTGAAATATTTTGTTCCTCAAATAGAGATATCAACTACAACGGGCGAACCCGTCACCTCAGGAAGTTTTAACGATTGTTCTTTCTATCTCCCGTGAAGTGAGCGCAGAAAACTTGAACAAAACAGTCCGCCGTCAAGTTCCGCCACATGCCCGTAAGATGCCAACGCCTTATCCGCGAGATAACCATTTATGTTACCCAGCGGGCTTACACTCACGCCCTCACTTTCAATTGCGACAGAGTACTCCGGTCTCTCGACTGGTTATGAGTTCGAAGTCACTTGCGCGGTCCTCTCCCTTACGAAGCGGTGAAACGGTGTAAACCGAATCTATCGAGGACCACGGCATCTTTTGCCCAGCTGTTCACCAGGATCGGCTAGCCGATGGTCGTTTCAAGAGCAGTCGCCGTACAATTTTGTTCCTCAGTTCGTCGTCACTCTGAAAAGGCCATAGAAAACTATTGTTAAAGGCCTCTACTAATTATATTTTTTGGCATATGTCTTATTCTACGCCATTTACAGATGGCATTAGTTTATATTAACTGCTCATAGTCGATCTGCCGTAGTTATATTAAATATACGAGTACGGCATTATTTTTTAAATCCAACACCCATCCCTATGCCAAGGGATGAAAGCCGAGCGATGGCGACAGCCGGCGGAAGAACACGAGGACGGATAAGACGCGTTTCACATTTACCCATTTTGAAGGGTGCGCGCGATAAAGAACACTTGACCTTATTGGTATAAAGACAAGGATTATGTATTATGTGTACCGTATAGTGCATTTACTTGAGTGGAGGCTGTGCGTTCGGGTAAGCTCAATAGCAAAATTACTTTCAATAATGGGATTTGGGCTGGAAGGTATCGGAGATAAATAAGGTTCGATCGCGAGGTTAAGATTGGAAACTTATCGGGATAGGGAGCGTAGAAAATGTACCTATGTAACTTCGAGGAGCGACTTACAGACAAGCTTCCGGTCTAAGGCAAGCTTCCGATAAATTACAATGTCGAAAAAAAATTGCTCGACTTCCTGCCGAAAACTTTGCATACCTATTGTTATTATCCCAAAGAATATCCGGACAAAAGAGGGCAGATCCTAGACAGAGGGAAGTCCTAGACATACGCCAATTATATGTGAAAGTATCGACAATATTTTATTACACCCACACAGAGCGGCATATGATTAAATCTCATACTATCAGAACACGCGCAGTTACAGCCATGCAACATGATGTTCCCCTGATGAAAACTAAATTCGCCCAACGACATTTTTCTTTTCTAGCTGTCCGACTACACAATAGAATACATTCGGAATTAAAAGTGAAGTTAGATACCATACGAGGAAGAAAAATTATGACGGAATGGTTGATTGAGCTAGGAAGGAACGAAACGGAGAAATTAGTTAATTATAGTGCTGTATAAGAATACCAAACTACATAAAATTACTGCTTTATGTATATGTATAGATTATATGTATAAATGTATATATGTATATATGTGTATGTATATGTGTAGATGTATATGTTTATATGTGTATGTGTATATATGATTATTTAATATTATTATGTATATTATGTTACTAAATTATAAGTAGGTATATGTAAAATTTGTGTAAATATAGAGCTACCACGTAAAACAATGCTACATTATGTCACACTTACCAACTAAAAAAAAAAAAAAAAGGAAAAAAAGAATACATAAAAGTCTACCTTAGTACGGGCATTACTCCAGCAAGGTAGATTTTAATCTTATTAATCTAGTATTATAAATGTGTGTGAAATATTAATAAATAAATAATAAATAAATAAATAAATAGATTCTCATAACACACGATCGTCATAAGTCTGGCTAATGTCTGGCACACTGGGGGGGTGGGGGGGGGGATAAGGAATATGAACAAAAAAGCATGGGACAAAACGTCCCAACCGACCAATAACGGTCATATTAACCCTTAGAGAGCCAGCCATGGGAATGAAACTCACTGCGGCGTGTTTTCAACCCTCGAAATTTCGTTTGTTGGGCGTGTTAGTGCACGTATACTAATGTATAACGATGGCTTATTCAATGAAGGCGACCATTTCCGCATCTTAATTGCATAATTACATAAACATGGTTCGGCCATGTTTGCCGAATGAACGACAATCGCTTGCCACGTAAACTTCTTTGGCGAGACCGTTCGACAGAATGGAGAATTCAGCGATCGGCACCTAAGAAAACCTGGCTAAATAACATCAAAGACGACCTTAAAAATCAACGATTGTCGGCTAGGGATGCTCGAGACGTGGCAAAAAATCGTCAAGAATGGAAGCGAATCGTGAATGGAGTACGAGATCCAGCGGCACCGACAGCAGCGTATTGGCTGCGAGGGCGACCCCCTCCCCAATCGCCGGCTACGGAATAAATAATAAAATAATAATAATAATAATTACATAAACACCGAGTTCGCCGCCCACGAATTGTCGCAAAAGATAAACAACCGATCGATAGTATTGGCATTTCAGCGGTTAATATCACTTGTTTCTATTGCGGTCGTGTTAGTATTGTATCTAAAAAATCGTCTAATTTTTAATTTTAATAAAATAATATTGTTTATTTTAATAACATTTTAATATTTACTATAAATTTTAATATTTACTGTTATTATAAATTTTAATAAAATAATAATATAACATACACCATTAAATAATATTTTATGCATTATTTAACGGTACTAAAGCCAATGATGGTTTTACTTTTTGACTTTGACAATGAAGTATACTTTTTAGACTAGGTAATTTTATATTAATAAATATTAATGACCGTTTCTTCCTTTTCTCACATATAACTTTATTTATTTTATTTAATCGAATTTTATATGATATTTATTGCCGATTAAATAATGGAATTGCATTTTATTTATTATATTATCTTTTAATATTTTATTATTATTATTATTTTTTTATTTTATTCTGAAGACCACATTTTAGGGCAATTTAGTGTCATTAGCTTTTTACTAAAACTTGTATATTTGTAAGCAACTAAGCAATCAAGCAAACTTGATTGTAATATTGGAGTCCTGTCCACCCTAGAACGGGCTAGTCCCAGTTGGGTGACAGAAACAAATAAGCAAAAGGTTAAGGTTTTGCCATTCGGTTCCTGTTATTTTTATAAGCTAATCAATGTTTCATAGTAATTAATTCTTAAATAAATAATAAATAAATAAATTATTTGCGCTATAAGGATTACAAAATATGCTAAACAATACAATACAAAGAAAACAAAAAGGAATTTTAAATTAGAAGTTGCTATGTGTGAGTATGTGAGTATTATTTGTGTGTATTTGTGTGATGGAGAACGTGTATGTATGTGTGTGTTTGTGTGCGTCTAACTGTACACATCTGTAGTGAGGTACACATCAGATACACATCTGTGTTGGTCACTCAAATTGTACAAACATTTAGATAACATATATTGTTTCGTTCGTTTCATAACTCAACATAATTAATCATAAAGCCTTCAAGTTTTGTGGCAGCTTTTTATCAAAATTACGCTGGAAAGTGGTAGCCTGCGATGAATGGATATAAAGTGAGTTATTCCTTGTATCTTGCGTGTGTATATGCGATTGCGTTAAACATGTTTGCTTTATCTTTTAGAATTCACATTTACATTTATGAACAAAAATGTCAAACATCGTTGAAATACGTAGTTTGAAAATACTACATCACATTGGAAAATAGCCATTTTAACCCTTCAGGCCTCGGCTCCTCAGCTGATTGACGAGTTGATGTCCCAAAAATTTTTAGTAAAAATTAGTAAAAAAATTGAATTATGACTGTCTTACCAAAACATTAATTACTGCCAAAGCAACTGTACCCAACAACACTGTACCCATAATTAAAATAAAATACATTAACGTAATAAAATAAAACAAATTAAAATAAAATAAAATTAAAACGGGGCCGTCACTCTGAATCGTGTTGTGGCCGATATCGACCAATTGGGTCTCTAGGGGTTAATAAAACGGAAATACTACAAAATACTACAATATACTCTTTCTGCTATCATAGTCACTTGACACAATCACTATCAGGTGGGAGGTATGTCCTGGGGGGGGGGTTGAGGGGTATGGCACGGGGAAGGGGAGGGGGTACTGCTTTCCGGGAAAGTGTTGGGGTGACAAAATCGATTTTTAAATATTTTTCTACCGAACATTATATTTTATTGCTAATGTGGTTTCGGCTCTACGACGCATCTGTGTACCGAATTTCAAGTCTTTAACTGCAGTATTTCGAGATTGAAGTATGACTAACGCGCCCTCTGGTGGACCGATTTCAACTACAATCTATTGAGCTCTCGTCATAACCGAATGATGCCTGTTTGTCAAATTTCAGCTCAATGAATTGTTGGTTTGCGCGTGGGAGGGGGAAAGGGGCTTGTCTGCTTGCCGGCGTAATCTTGGGGTAACACACCGATTTTTTAAATGCTGTCCTAACCACTGTAATATATTTATTATTTAATTACTTAATTAATTAAGTACCAAATTTACGAAACATATTTATCTTACTAATATTCATATTTATTTATATTTATTACAATTATTCTTTAATTAAAAATATATAATTTACAAAAAACACGGCCGATATAAGCATTATCATATGTGTACTGCTGCCACCCAACTAAGTGCCAGGACTTGTTCCAAGGCAGCGAACTTCATAGTTTTATGTAAGTATAATCGGCAAGTTATAAAAATCATGTATATTGCCATAATCATTCCAAGCAAGTTATAATTTATAATTATTTACTAATAATAACAATAGTAAGTAATTAAAATGGAATTCAAAAAATAGATAAATTAAAATATCACTAAATATAACAGGCCAGTATCAAATACGTGATTAGCAAGTAGGTCTCTGTTGTATTCACCATGACCCATGGCCTCTTAGATAATATAAGTAAAAAGGCACAATTCATTGTATTTGTAACATCAAATCTCTTATTTATATAGTCAATGTTTATTCCTGTTTTTAATGTATCGTTTGTAATTTTTCTTTTAGACTTTCTAGAAATAACATTATAATAACATCGTATCCGGCGTCTTGTTTGTCGGCGCGTTCAGTGCTCGTTTCCTTTGGATGTAAAGTCATTGGCTTGTGTAATTGATTTAACAATACAAGGAACAATATGTTAACCATATAAAACGCAGTAGACTGGCTACGGCAGTGTTCAGCATAGTTTACGCTTAATTGCCTAACAAGCGAAACTCACACTTGCCGAATTAATTTTGACATTCCCGCCAGAGGGAAAGTATTGTGAACGCACTTCGGTGTGTCTGTGTATCTGTGTGTCTATATGTGTGTGTATTCCTCTATGATAGCTCCTAAACGCTTCATCCGATTGGGCTGAAATTTGACATGCATGCATCATTCGGTCATGGTAAGAGTTGAGAAGGTTGTGGTTGAAATCGGTCCTCTAGGGGGCGCGCTAGTCATACTGAAATCTCGAAATATTGTACTTAAAGACTTAATATTCGGTACACAGATTCGTCGTAGGGCCTAAACGACATAGTAAAATGTTATTTCGAATATCTCTTATACACGCTACACAATGTTTTTTTCAATAAGTACCACCGTATTCAAAAAAATACTACATCAAATTGAAAAACAGCCATTTTAATACCACGGAAATACTACAATATCCTAAAATATACTACTCTTGCTATCATAGTCACTTGACACGGGGAAGGGGGGCTAGAAAAGTTAGCAAGAGGGGGAGGAGGGTTGTGGGTGGGGCAGATGTAGGAAGGTTGGCGGGGTGAAGGGTTGAGAAGAGGGTTTAGGGGATTTGGCGCTCGCAGGTGAAGGGGGGGGGGGGGGTTTCTCTGCTTGCCGGGAAAGTCTTGGGGTGACACAACAGTTTTTTTTTACCGAAGTAGTGAAACTTAGAGCCCAAACACACGGCGTATTTTTAAACGTGCAGACGACGCGCGTTTCAGGAACGCGCGTTTTCCGCGCCGTAGATGCCGATCGTTGCGTTTGTATCGATTCAAACGCGCGTAAAACGCGCGCGTGAAGCGCGTTTCAAACTAGTTTAAAGCGCGTATACGCGCGTTTAAAACGATACAAACAATCGGAGTCTCTGATCAAAACGCGGAAGTTACGAGCGACTACAGCGCGTCTGTATCGCTGTATCTGCGCATATACGCGCAGTAGACGCGCGTTTCACGAACGTCCCGTGTGCTCTCGTTTGAAGCGCGTATACGCGCGTCGTCTGCGCGTTGGCGCGTTGGCGCGTGTGCTTACGCTCTTATATATTTGAGATTTAACTTATCTGCGTTTATCCTACTGGACACAGGTCTCTTTCTAAGCTCGCCGCTCGGTTCGGGCTCATGGTGTGAACGTGAGGGACGCCAAAACTCAAGATCGGGCAGAGCGGAATAAGATTCATGACGGAGGGAAGACAGCACCCAATTATGAGAAGAATAGATACAAAAACAAAATACCAGTATCAGAGATTTGAAGCTCGCACAGGTCTTTTGAAGCTGCAAATTTAGTCTCTTACTATTGGTACAGTTCCTAACAAAATATAAATACATTAGAGCTACATGACCTTTTCCGAGGTCGGGTGTAAAAATTTTCCAATATATTTAGGTTCTATGTCGAATAAAGTAACTAACAAATTGGTAAATTAATAGTAAAAAAAACATTTAAAAATAAAAAGCTTTTATTAAAATGTCCTGTCGCGAGCCAACCCTGAGTGCAGCAGCCATGTCATAGTGGAACTTCTATCTATCATAATTGAATGCGTATACGAAAATTCGTGTCTCTGCTGTTGACCATTAAGGAGTCCCCTCGTCGGAAGCCAACCCTGGGTGCAGCAGCCATGTCATGATGAAATTTATAACGGACAATTAAAATTGAATGCGTATACAATAGTTAGTGTCTCTGATGTTGACCGTTGAGGAGTCCCCTCGTCGGGAGCCAGCCCTGGGTGCAGCAGCCATGTCATGTTGAGATTGAGAACGGACAATTCAAATTAAATGTGAATACAAAATTGTGTGTCTGTGCTGTTGACCGTAGAAGACTATAAAAATGCGTGTCACCATAAAAATGCATTGTCATCGAAACTGTACCAACAAGTATAATTTCAACTTCATAGGATAAGATTCTCATTAAATTAAAATGTCTCTCGCTAAACTTAACTCATTTAATCTTACAGATGATAAGTGGAAGATCATTTTAAATTAGTTGAAACCCTCAAATCAGAGCAACTTTTTCAGCATAATTCTGTGAAATTTAATTAACTAACTATTCCCATTTGAATCTCTGAATTTTACTGATAAACAAATGACATCTAATAGATTTCTAAAGATTCTAGGTGGTTCGTCAACTAATTGACTTAAAAATTGACACAGGGATCAGGTATTTCAAAAATCGGATTTTGGAAATCATAAAGCTGTTTTGCTTGTAATTATCTATATTAATTTTACGATACAGAAGATTATTCAATTAAACTGTAATCATATGACAGTTCAGGGCTTTATCTAACTACCTATATAGCAGTTATAGCTGAAACATATTTTAATTATATTATAGGTATTTTATTATTATTATTCAATATGTGGTTTTGGCACATTCCCATGTATCCCAAACTTAATGGCTTCATACATTTTAATTAGCAAAGTTAATAATCCAGAAGTAGCATATAACAGAGAATCTATTTATTGCCTATTTATGCTAGAATAAGAACAAAATAGATTGAAAATCTAGAGAACAAAATATTCACGCTTGTTATTAAGTAACATGATACCGGAACGACCATATCGAAAGAAATTTTGTTTGATGATTTTTTTGAAAAATATAATCGCTAATCGATTTGAATAAAAAATCTTCTAAGACCTTATCGAAAATCCCTCGATAAGGAACCAATTTATTATTAAGAGTCAAAAAAGTTGCTTATTGCCTTGGACATTCAGGCTTAAAACTGAATTCAAAAATTTCAGGCGCGATTACTCCCACAATGTGAGCGGTGAGTGTATTTTATTTTAACCCGCTGAGCACGTAACATCCATTTGGGGACATGAATGGCGGCCGCCGAAATTCTGAAACGTCCACTACTGGATATAGCGCTCGGCTCTTACGAAAATGTCGTTTAAATTTCGAAATGCGATTGTATATTCTATCGAATGATGCCATAATATAGCCAAATATGCAACACTATGAAATTGCTCGATTGCCGCATGCGATGTTAGAAATATGAATCACTACATCCTTACAAAATCGATGACCTCATTTCTGACGACAGTCGCAGATCGCCCATG
Source organism: Micropterix aruncella (assembly GCA_944548615.1). Classification (NCBI taxonomy): domain Eukaryota; kingdom Metazoa; phylum Arthropoda; class Insecta; order Lepidoptera; family Micropterigidae; genus Micropterix; species Micropterix aruncella. The sequence goes on along the minus strand of OX155966.1, from coordinate 25,805,916 downwards.
GCGGCGGCGCGCGCGATGTTCGCCGAAGTGATTGTGTTGTGAAGTGTTTGTGAAGTGTTTTCTGGATATAAGTGCAGTTTATACCGGATAAAAGTGAGTATTTCCCTTTTTAAGTAGATTAGCCAGTAGGATTATATAATTTCGACAATCCATTTGCTGTTTTTCACGAATTTTCGAAGAAAACACTTTGTCAACAAACCAAGGCTCGCGAAATAAATGCCCGTGTTTATTTTGTAATGTTTTTGAAATATCCCGTTATATCGCGAAACATGACGTAATGTCGCTTTAATTTACTAATAAAATAGGTATTGCTTCATTTACATCCTAAGTTATCACATAATTAGGCGTATTTTGAACATTATATGTTGTGTTCTAATATTGCTCGCGAAAATGAAACTTGTTTTGATAATTACTATGAGAGAAAAAAGTGCGATTTTCCATAGTTTTTCGATGAAATGTGACTCTTTGGAGTATAGTAATTAGTTATTAGACATATAATAAGTCTATGATAAGACAATATAATTGAAAAAATCTAACGAATTTTATATTATGGGCATTCAAAGTTTATTATTAGGTTCAGACGCGGAAACTCTCAAAACTTTAGATTTTTCTATAATATCAGACAAAGCTCAAAGTTCTGGTGTGATTTCTAAGAAGAAGTGATGTAGTAATAAAGTTATTTTGAAAGAATTTCATATAAAAAAATACCATAAGTAGTCACAAATTAAAAATTAAAAAAATTTTTTTTTACGAGAATACATACAATTTTTCTTGGCTGAATAAATAAATATTTTTTCCGTATTTTTGTATGCAAATAAGTAAAAAAAAATATCGTTTTGGTAAAGCATTTAATAGAGAACATAACTGTATTTACAATTTTTGATATTTACAAAAACTGTATTTACAAAAAAATCGAAATGATTTTATAGGCGAGTTTTTTCAGTTTGCCAATTTTGTAATATTTATTCATTATTATCCTAATTGTTTTACGAGATAAGGTTATAATGTTTTATATGTCAAATTTCAATGCGATCATTTTTCTCTTTATCTTTTTTTAATCCGATTAGTGGTTTATAAGTTATGATCGTTTTTCTCAAGGCCGTTGACTCGCGTCGATTTTTTGCGCGAATATGTCGCGCGCAAAAGTGATAGGTGACTTTTTACCTCGCAACGTGAGGGGTTAATCTATATTGACTGGTCAATTCTCTAGCGTCGCGCTTAGGCACATTTTTTATTTAGGCCCTAAATTAATTATAATTAATTGAAACGTGTGAGCGCTCTGAGAGTTACGCTAAATATGCTTTGCCATCAACACCCTTATATAACCACTGCGCAAAGATAGTTTAGTGTCCGCCCTCTCGCCGGCGCATACGCGCGTGAAATCGTGCCAGACCCTTTCATACCGCCGGATTTTTATTGGTCAAACCCTACAGCAGTGACCCGCCTATTTTTTTCGCGGGATCCCCCATTTCAGATATTTTTCTCAGATAGTATGTCGCCTTAAGCTAGAGAAATATAAAATAATTTTCTATGATGAAAAATAATGGTCTTTAAATAAGGGTCGTCGTTGTGATCGATCGCATTTTAATTCAGTGTTGCTTTTGTACGATACGTCCGAGGATAACTGAGTTTACCTTGACGAATTAGTAAAGAGGTTTACTTATGATCTTAATAATCTCAGGGGGAAGGGGGGTCAAAATGTATATTTCCGTCTTCATCTCGATTTTTTTATAGCACCTTCACAATACTTCCATTGAGCCCAAATAGTACCTAAACCTTTAGACAAATTTAAAATGTGGATGTGCAAAATAATACTTAACCCTTCAAATGAAAGGCGTCCTTTTGGGGATGCAAGTTTTAATACACTGAAATGAAAGGCGTCCATTTGGGGACGCGATGGGGGCCGTTTGCGAAAAAATCCATTTAAAAATAGAACGGGCTTCTTTATTTTATCGTATGATGCCAGAAAATAGCCAAAGATTCGTTACTATTAAATTCTACGATAGTATCATGCGATAAAAGCTGTACGATAATTACAACGCTGCCAACGGCGAATGGAAATTTCCGATCGACAGTGACGATACAGCGCCGAGCGAGTGCGTGGCAACGCGATACCGTTATTGCAATTGTAAGTGTTTTTAGTTGGATTTTACCCGTAAAAGTGAGTTATATGCATTCTAAAATTGTGTAGGAATGATAATTACCGATTGGAGAAGGCCATTTCCTTTTTTTCACGTAGTTTTTAGTAAATTTGTGAAATGACGCAACACGATCAATGGCGGTCGCGATCAACATTTTTTCGAAACGAACGAAATCTCGCGAGTGTAGTGAAAATATTGGTTTATTTCGCTTATAAAATCGTTATTATTCAATGTAGGAGGTATATACTCAAGGAATTAGATGTATTTTGATATTTACACGTCGTTTACAAACTGACCACGTTTTCAGAGTTCATAGTTTGGCGGCAAAAACCGAAATTTCTCAATGTGTATAGAGAAGGCTTGGATTTCTATCGATACAAAACAACAACAAAAATACGGAAAAAAAAAATTATTTTCGATATTTTTATTTTTGAGAAATTTGGTTATTTGAATATCGGATTTTATAGGAAAACTAAAATGCAGCTTAAAATAACATACAACTTTTTTCCAATTTGGGCTTATTTACTGAGGAAATCTAGACTGTGTCTCACCATGCGGTGTAAGATCGTTATACCAGCCTGGGGTGACGGGTTCGCCCGTTGTAGTCGACAACCCAAGTTGTTAGTCAGACTGCACAGTCTGATTTTGATTCCTATGGGAAACTGACCATAAGTTAGATTGTGCAGAGTTTGATTCCTAGGGGAAACTGACCATAAGTTAGGGGAATTCAAGCTGATTAGGGGAAGAGTTGATAATCGTAGCATGCTAGCGAAGGTTTGTCTCTTTTGTCCCGGACAATTATAATCGTGCTCGCATTCATAATCTATTTGCGGAGCCGTCCTCGCGCACCAACCTAAGTCGGTGGAGGCCCCGTCGGATAGGTGTCGACCCGTGAGTGTGACCAACCCTGAACAGAATGGGTCTTCGTGGCCACCTCAGCTAGGGCTCATTAACTCCCTCAACGGTCAACAGCGGAGAGACCGGACTATTCTTCTAAGGTTGGTCAGATTATCAACGATCCTCCTAAGCACTATTTTGTTTTATTTTTCAGATAAGTTGCGCGCTTGCCGTTCCACGTCTATGCGGCCCCGTCTCGCTTTCGTCGCCGAGCTTCATAAGGTCAGTACTTATTAATTTAATTTTGAATTTTATTTTGACCTTACGGCGACTGCTCTTGAAACGACCATCGGCTACCCGATCGGACGACGACGGTGGACTGTTTTGTCCAAGTCTTCTGCGCTCACTTCACGGGAGATAGAATGACTATACGTTAAAACTTCCTGAGGTGACGGGCTCGCCCGTTGTAGTTGACGACTCTATTTGATCATTCGGCTACCCGATACCAGGAGATAGTTTGATACCAGGAAAAAATTTGGCAGTAACTGATAGCGGAGGCGCTTGGTCTGCCCGCTGAGTCAACTGCCCGGTGCGTCTTCTACGCTCATCCCGCGGCTGAAAGAACGATCACATATCGTTATACCAGCCTGGGGTGACGGGTTCGCCCGTTGTAGTCGACACCGTCCAACTATGCAGCTTTCCGGTAGCGAACGCTTTCGTTTAGCTCGGGCCAAAAGATCAATTGTAGGTAAACTCGCATCGCAGGTGAACAATTATTTTGACACGTCCAAGAGCAGCGGTTTTTAGCCGTCAATTGTACACGACGAAAATGTAATATAATGTATTCTTCAAATCTAAACTAACATAAAGATTGCTAAGATGAATAAATGAATTAATGAAAATCTCTTTATTGCACAATTAAAAAAAGGTACAATGGCGGACTTATTGCTACATTACAATATCTTCCAGTCAACCAACACAATATCTTCCAGTCAACCAACCCAATATCTTCCAGTCAACCAACTCAATATCTTCCAGTCAACCGACAGGTGACTTTTTTGATCATTTTAAAGAACTGACCAAATTTTTTGTCGCTTGGTTGCCGAAAACTGTAAATAATCAACAAAATATAAAATACCAAGCGACAACAAAAACTACCCCAGCAGTTTGAGAGTGGGACTAATCGACGCAGGATTTTTTTATGATTCTAGTGATATATATAACTCAATATCGCCCAAATTGTCGTTTAGTAAATTTTTCCTTTCCACCGTCGATGTATTTATTTTAACCTATTGGTATTTGGACATTTAGACAACTACTTACTTAATATTTTTAGATTGAGGTACCCTATGACACTCGGGATGACATAACGATTCTAGTAATACCGCAGATTTTTAAATTGGTCTTAAGCGTTTAGAAGTTATGATGGAATAAAGAAACGGAAATTTGTGGTCGGGGAATTTTCGATCACTACAACAGAATTAGGTTTTTGAAATTGAATTGAAATTTAGACAGGACGTGAGAACTAATAATATTGTTTTAATTTTCAGACGACCTCTAGCGGCGGCGGGGCAAGTAGCCGGCGCGCGGCGGAGAGCGACGGGCGGCGTTTTGTTATTACTGTTTCATATAGAATAACGACGTTTCACTCGAAATTTTGTTGAATTACAAGGAATATTGATGAAACTCCATTACTCGATTATATGTATCATTATATTTCAACGATGTAACGTGATGTGTGTTATGCACTTTTTTTTGTGATACATTATAAATTTTTATCAAATGTGGCAATTTTTAAACGTGCATGTACTATTTTGTACTGGATATTTAGTACCAATAAAAAAAATTTAAAGCATAAGTCGCATAAAAAATAAATGATAAAATCCAATCTCTTATATTTTTCTATGTTTCTTTTGTATATAAAGAAACGAATAATTGTATACCTAATATACCAACTGATGAAAGTTTTTATTTTAGTCGGTACAATTGTTTTGTTTATTTTTATGACATGTTTGTTTTATTTTTATCAAATGACTGTTACTGTAAAATTTTGTACTGGAAATTTATTCTATTTTTGATATTTCTAAATGATATTTTTAATATTTAGACAATGTAATGGTTGATTTTGTATAGTTTATTGACTTTCAGATTTCTAACTTGATTTAATTTTATTTTTGCCAGATATATGATATGTTTAAAATATGAATATTATAAAAAATGTATTTATTAATTGTAAGTTCTATACCCTTACCGGGTTTTTTGGAATAAATAAACTTTGAACTTTGAACTTTGAAATAAAAAAAAAATGGTTTCTTGAGTTTTCTTCTAGAAAATAATAATTATTATACAAAAGTTGTTAAAAAACGAATATACCGCGTGAAGTTTGTAGCACCCGACGTTTCGGCGATGTTGCAGCGGCCGCTGTCCAGTCTACTCGGGACAACGGCTGCTGCAACGTCGCCGAAACGTCGGGTGCTACAAACTTCACGCGGTAAATTCGTTTTTTAACCACTTTGTATAATGCCTTTGCCATTATTATGAAATCAAAAACTTAACGCGTTTGTTTGACATTATAAATAGCTTTATAAACGAATTTACCGCGTGATGTTTGTAGCACCCGACGTTTCGGCGATGTTGCAGCGGCCGCTGTCCAGTCTACCCTGGACAACGGCGGCTGCAACGTCGCCGAAACGTCGGGTGCCACAAAGTTCACGCGGTAAATTCGTTTATAAAGCTATTTATAATGTCAAACAACCGCGATAATCTTTTTCATAATAATTGCAAAGGCATGATACAAATGTAGTTAAAAAACGAATTTACCACGTAAAGTTTGGACACCAACGTTTCGGCGACGTTGCAGCCGCCGCTGTCCAGTCTACCCTGGGCAACGTCGCCGAAACGTCGGGTGCTACACACTTCACGCGGTATATTCGTTTATAAAGCTATAATGTGAAGCAACCGCGATAGTCTGATTTCATAATAATTGCAAAGGCATACAAAAGTGGTTAGAAGTTTTTCGAATGTATTGAAAACTTGACGCTTATTAGATGTCCAATAACTAATTATTATACTCCAGTCACATTTCATAGAAGAAACTAGAAAATCACACTCCGAATTTGCCTAAACAAATGAGATCGCACCGCGGCGATATTGCATAGACAGGCGCGCTGCCTAATTTTATCGATATTCGCGAAATCGCGGGGTGCGCATACCTATTTGTTTACGTAATTAGTATAGAAGAATTACCATATTTTGAGTGTGATTTCCTATAGTTTTTCTATGAAATGTGACTCTTTAGAGTATAATAATTAGTTATTAGACATATAATAAGCACATAATAACACAATATATTTGAAAAACTTTATCCACTTTTGTATTATGACCTGTCAAAGTTAATGCCAAATTTTCGTCACCGACTCGCAAAAGTTTGGATTTTTCTGTAATATCAGACAAAGCTGAAAGAACTGGTATGATTTTATAAGAAGTGTAGTGTAGTGGAAAAGTTATTATGAAAGAATTTCATATAAATAAAGTCCCTAAGTAGTCAGAAATACAAAATTAAAAAAAAAATTTTACGAGGAGACATCAAATTTTTCTTGGTTATTATGACTGAAAAACTAAATATTTTTGTATGCAAAGAAGTAAAACAAAATAATAGTTTTGGTAAAGCATTTAATAAAGAACATAACTGTAAATACAATTTCCGCATAGACTTTCGTATTTTGTGATAAAAACATCGAAATGATAAATAGGCGAGTTTTTTCACTTCGCCAAATTTGTAATTTGTCGCCATTATTATCTTAATTGATTTACGAGATAAGGTTATAATGTTTTATATGTCAAATTTCAATGCGATCATTTTACAGTTCTTCTTTTTATGATCTGTATAGTGGTTTACAAGTTATGGTCGTTTTTATCAAGGTCGTCGATTTTGCGCGCGAAAAGGTCGCGCGCGAATGGGACGGCTGAATTTTATTCCGCGAGGAGAGGGGTTAAGATATCGTGAGTTGATTGAGTATGAGACGACACTGTGCTTGCGAGGCTTCAAACTATAACAGCGCTTATAAACATTATAAAGGACCGTAAAACTTGTGTATTTTGGACACATAATGCGGAACGGAAAGTATGCCCTACTGCAGCTTATAATTTAAGATAAAATCTCAAGTTTAGACTTGATTTTATAATGATTTTATGATGAAGTTTAGACTATCTTAAATTATACGTCCTGGCTTGTTAATTTACGTCAATGGTATGAGTATACTATTCTTGTTCCTAGCAGGAACCTGCATCATACAAATAGGCAGAATGGTCGCCTACCTTCGCGGAAGATAGAGCACCTGAATAAGAAGAAGTAATTGTATATATTAATGAGTGGCGTGTATATATGATTCAAATAATATATATGATTATATATGATTGAAATAATATACTTTGCATGTTTGGTACAACAAAACGAATATACTCGTATACTAACGATCATCATACGGTAATGAAAAAGACTTACTAGGAAAAACCAGGCTGCTGACTAAGGAATTTGAGTTTCAATAATGCTGCAAATAGCATATCGGCAGTCGCAGACCTGCAAAACCCAAAGTTGTAATTTGAATCTTAATCAATAAGTTTCCGTTTTATATTATTTCACTTAATCTTCCTATTATTTATGGGTTTTGTTGGGTATCATATTATTATTAAAATTATTATTGTTATTTTTATCATGATTACATATATTATTTCTATTATTCTATCTCTCTTTGCAAAAAAATATACAATACACCATGTCAAAAACGTAAAATATTCCAGAAAAAAATATATTTAGATAAAGTTTTTATTTGTATTTCAAGTGTTTTACCTATGATTATAAAATATAATTAATAGTGTTACGTAGCAAAGATATATTATATGGATACTTTACTGATCGTAGTATTAGTCTTAAGTTTGAATTCTTATATAATTTGACCATCGGGTACATGCATAATTAAAAAATTATATATTGTTTTTTTTCAAACGCAATTGGTTAGCAAACGGTTTCGTGCAGTTTGGGCCACAAGATTCATTTTGTTCTCGGATCGGCTGAACTCACGATTCTTCTCCTATTCAGAAACCTCCTCGTGTGAAAGGCTATCCCGCATAAGACTCCCGCGTCTCAGGCCTCACAAACTGGTGGATCGGTTTATCCTGGTGGAATCGCATCCCAGCGCTACTGGACGGTTTGCGCACCGTTCGGCGACGCCAATCGGTTGTGCACTCTGACTAATTGCTGAAGTATTGAGGCTATGGAAATATACTGTCTCCCAAGCAGCGGGGGTGGATGTTGACCTTCTATGATGCCACTCTTGAAATGACCTTGAGCCACCCGATCCCGCGTGGCACTACGGGCAAAGGACGCCAAATTGAATTAAAGCTGAAACAAAGCAGGTAAAGGCCGAACCTAAAGGTGCGATTCCACCAAAATAGTGTGCAGCACATTTGCTTGCACACATTTTGTGCAAAACTCCAACAGTGCAGGTACTAAGCTGGTGTCGCATTTGGCTTCCGTCTCCACTGGTAAGGCTGTGCGTAACTTTTGTAAGCGCACAGTTCAGCACACTTGTGCGCGAACATGTTCACTGAGCAGAGTTTCTGCCGAGACAGTTCAGTAGTTAATATGAACGGGCAGGAAAACGTAGTGCTTTGTGCTGCAGCATGTGTTTTACTATGTAGTCTCCTTAAAAAGAAACGAAGGAAGACACCGCGATGTTGGGTGAGGCCGTTACTACAGCGACGGAATGAAGAAACGAATAAATTTCTAGAAGAAATAAAAATAGATCCATTGAGTGGATTTAAAAACTTCACACGTATATCTTGCGAAGATTTTGAGTTGCTGGTTAATGTAACTAGTCCTTTTATTGCTAAGCAAGATACCAACTACAGAAAATGTGTCCCTGTTTCAATAAGGCTTGCAATCACCTTAAGATATCTTGCTACTGGAGATTCTTTTGCAAGTTTAATGTTCTTATTTAAAGTTTCAAAAGAGCTTATTGCTCGGATTGTACCTGAGACTTGTAAGGCGTTGATAAGCGTGTTGAAAGAAAATATTAAGGTAAGAAAATAAAAATAATATACCATTTTATTTTAGTCACTTTTATTGCATTACATTTCATGCCAAGATATTGTTTCGCCATCATTCTGACGTAAAAGATCTGAATAATCATTATCGCGGACCTGAAAACTTGAAGCCGGTCCTTGACTCTGACAATTTGACGAATCTGAATACGGTGAAGGCATTGGAGTTGTAACATATTTTCCAGTACCAATAATAGCGTCATACAATAAATTATCTATATCCCTTTGTACTAAAATCTTGGTTCGCTCATCTCTAATTTTCCTTAATTTCGTTGCGACGGCTGCAGCAAAAATGTCTTCGTCATCAGGTTTTTTTGCTTCCATCTGCTTGTTTACGTTATTCATAATGGACAAAGCTTGGGCGATTCTCGGGTCTTCATCGACAATACGGCGTTTAAGCGAGTTCTTCGGAGCCTTAAACTTTTCGACTGGCCTTTCATGAAGAGACTCTTGATCTTCATTTACTGTGTCATTCTGGATAATAATATCTTGTGATACCTGAAATAGTAATAAAATTTCCTTTTTCAGATGCCTAACACTTTAGAAGAATGGATGATCTTAGAGCGCCAATTTGACCATCTTTGGAATTTCCCTCATTGCATATCTTCAGCAAGGAAAATTAAATTTGCCTGAACCTTACCCGTTACCCGGAAGGAACAAACCAATTCCACATGTCATTGTGGCAGATGATGCTTTTGCGTTAGATATAAATTTAATGAAACCATATCCCGGTCAACATGACAAAAGATCAAAAGAGAGAATATTTAATTATCGGTTGAGCAGAGCGAGACGTATTGTGGAAAACGTATTCGGCATTATGTCGTAAATAGTATAGGTATCTGGCGTAAATAGTATAGGTATCTAAGTAATAATATTAGAGGTAAGAAAATAAACATTTAAAACGTACCTACCTGTTCATTTATTTCGTCGTGTGAGTTCAAGCTGACGTTCGGCTCATCCCTTCCATGAAAGAAATTCAAATATGCATAAGCAAACCATTTCGGCTTATATATATCTAAAATCCCAGAACCTGAAGATTTTGAGTCCGCGATTTTCTTCTTTTCTCTTCGGTATTGAGCCAAAATAATCTTCCATTTTCTCATTACCTCAGTCGAGTCACAATTGAAACTTTGCGCCAACTCTTGAGTGGCGTCGTGTTTTTTGTTTTTATTTTTATAATCACTGTGACTAGAATCCCATAATACAGGATAAGTTTCAATAGCTTGAATAAAATTAATAATTTTATCATTCGTCCAATCCATATTTAGCTTGGTTAATTAACAATGTACGCGCACAAATCAATGTTTTCACTCCGGTAGCGGAAGCAAGACTGAGTTCGCGCACAACAGGTTTGTCGACGCGACGCGAGTCCACTGCCTGCATGTGTGCGCGCACAAAAGTATACAGATGTGCGCGAACATTTCTAGAATGTTCGCGCACAATTTGTTATTGTTTGCTTTAGTGAGTCGACCAGAATAAACATTTGTGTCGCACACTGTGCATTGCAGTGCCGCACAGTTCTGCACACTGGTGGAATCCCATCTTAAGCGACTTCGGAATTGTAACCAGTTGGGAGGACAGAGGTATCCTGAAGGTTAACTCTAGACGGAGATATCCTACCAAAACTGATAGTTAGGGGGCGAAGCTGCCCGCTAGGTACCTTTCCCGGTACCTCGCCGTAAGGCGTTGGCCTCTAACGGGCTTGTTTGCGGAGCCAGACGGTAGATTGTCTTGTCTCTATGTCTTCTACGTTCATCCCACGGCTGAAAGAATTATCACATATTGTTATACCAGCCTGGGATGACCGGTTCGCCTGCTGTAGTCTACACCGCCCTGCTGGCCTTTTTATGTAAGTTTAATTTCCATTAAACTATTTCTGTGAGTAGTATATAAAACAATCTCTTAGTTAATTTCATGTTTATTATTAAGATGCTGACTTGATTAGCCAATAGAAGAAGACGAAACATTAAGGGCTAGTAGAGAAAATAAAATTATAGGAATTGGTATAATCTTAAATAAGTATTTTGAGGTGAGTAATAAAAATAACACATTACTGCCTTGTTATTTAATTTTAAGTTTTGTAATACTTTGCTCCCATATATGTTTTTTTATTAAAGAGGCTGGTTATTGTTAGAAGATATTATTTGAAATAATTATAAGCGACATCTATAGGATTAATACATCACTGAAATGGTAGATTTTCAGTTGCCATTGCTGAAACCCGTATGCAGCGGGTTAAAGAATAAACCAACAGATGGCAATCATTCATTTTCAAATATCGTTCCTATTCATAGACGTAGATAGCGTTGCTAATTTGAAATTAATACCGTCCATTTATTTTTTGTTTTTTAATTTATAAAATATGTTTTTATTTTACATCGAACTAATTGTGTTTTGTTTTAATTTATTAAATTTAAAAATACTTCTAGAACAGAAATAAATTTACTTCCGAAAAGAAATGCGTGAAAACTTGATATACAACGTCTGCCTAACTAGGCCGATGCCCGTACCAAGTGACTACGTTAGTTGTAATTTGTGAATTGTGCACACAACTATCTAAGTAATATAACTAAGAAATGGAAATCAACTTATCGAACTTATATACGCCGTAATAAATATGAGCATAGGTAATTCGTGCGATTTAATGCGGAAAAATTACAACCGCTCATTTCAGATCCGCTCTGATGTACTGCACTGTCTCGTTCACATTAACTAATTTCCAATTTTAGTTGATTTTAATCATTTCCCCGCTATCTAGCCCCTTGAGTATGATACGACCAAATCTGGTTCTGAAACAATTATCCGTTGAGTATGATACGACCAGATCTGGTTCCGCGTTTTTTTCACTTCTTTGACGTTCTCATATTTATTCATAATTATCTAATTGTTTTACAAAATCATATTTCAAAATTCTATATTCGAAATTTCAATGCAATCATTGTGCAGTTGTTCTTTTTATGATTGGTGTAGTAGTTTCGTAGTTATAGTACTTTAAGGTCGATGTCGCCGAAAATCCTGCAAAAGAGACAGACGCATCCATGAAAATACCCATTTACTCCAAGGGCTAGAGGCTGATAGACAAAATTACTTGATTTTCAGATTCAGGAAACAACATAGGGTTACCGTTTGATTACCATAAGCTTTGCGGTAGAATATGGACATTTTTGATACATAAAACTGATAAAGGTCGATGTAAATACCATGTATGTCAATTTTTGTAAAAATTTGGTTAAAATGATTTTACATAATTTCATGGGACGTAAGTAAGTGTCCTTACAGAAATACAAACGAACTAAAAAACTTACTAAAAGAAAAAAATCAATTTGATAAAATTGCCATAAATATATTACTAGTTATTTAAAACCAACAGTTTTCGAAATTTGCTCATTTGGGGCATTCTAAAAAAAGATTGCGCTATATTTATAATCAATAATTCATTTTTTGGAGTTTACTCTATAAGAATCGATTTCATTTAGAGCCAATATGACAATGTGATGGATAGTAAAATCGAACGTTAAAACGTTTGATTTTGAATGGAAGATTGCGTGACGTAGATTGGAAATTGCACAGGTAGGGCTGCACGCGTCTCTTTCGCACGCACGCAACAAAGAGATAGATAACTGTGGTTTTTAACCCGCTGATACCTGAGTCCAGTACGACGAATGTAGAAATGACGTACAAATAGAAATAATAGATGTGAGGCAGGTGGCTGTTTTACTAAAGTATTTCGAGGGTCGCTCGATAGAGGCGACATAATGTTCGATTCGAATCGAATTAAAAAGCATGACATTATAATGTTATAATAGGTATGTTGTAGCTATATGCAAATGACATACAATCCCCTCCTGTTGCGAGGTAAAAACTCACCTATCACTTTTGCGCGCGACATATTCGGGCAAAAAATCGACGCGAGTCAACGGCCTTGAGAAAAACGATCATAACTTATAAACCAGTAAACGGGTTAAAAAAAGATAAAGACAAAAATGATCGCATTGAAATTTGACATATAAAACATTATAACCTTATCTCGTAAAACAATTAAGATAATAATGAATAAATATTACAAAATTGGCAAACTGAAAAAACTCGCCTATAAAATCATTTCGATTTTTTTGTCACAAAATACGTAAAATATGCAAAAATTGTAAATACAGTTATGTTCTTTATTAAATGCTTTACCAAAACGATTTTTTTTTTACTTATTTGCGTACAAAAATATTTATTTATTCAGCCAAGAAAAATTTTATGTATTCTCGTAAAAAAAAATTTTTTTAATTTTTAATTTGTGACTACTTATGGTATTTTTTTATATGAAATTCTTTCAAAATAACTTAATTACTACATCACACTTCTTAGAAATCACACCAGAACTTTGAGCTTTGTCTGATATTATAGAAAAATCTAAAGTTTTGAGAGTTTCCGCGTCCGAACTTAATAATAAACTTTGAATGCCATAATATAAAATTCGTTAGATTTTTTCAATTATATTGTCTTATCATAGACTTATTATATGTCTAATAACTAATTACTATACTCCAAAGAGTCACATTTCATTGAAAAACTATGGAAAATCGCACTTTATTCTCTCATAGTAATTATCAAAACAAGTTTCTTTGCGCGATTCATTTTACAAAACAAGATATAATTTTCAAAATACGCCTAATTATGTGATAACTTAGGATGTAAATGAAACAATACTTATTTTGTTAGTAAATTAAAGCGACATTACGTCATATTTCGCAATATATCGGGATATTTCATAAACATTACAAAATAATAACAACCATATAAAATCGAAGACTATCGCGGTTGTTTGACATTATAAATAGGATAGAAAACGAATTTACCGCGTGAAATTTGTAGGACCCGACGTTTCGGTGACGTTGCAGCCGCCGTTGTCTAGGGTAGACTGAAGAGCTGTCAGTCCGTTGTTTTGCAAGTAGGCCGCAAACCGCTGCCGCCACTGCGTAGGTTATAACGGTGGTGGGGGGCCGGGCTCGGAGCGCGGGAATTTTTAAAATTTTGAGGCCTGTAAAGGATGTAATACCACTGCAAACCCCGGGTGTGTATAAAGTCGAATGCAGCTGCGGTCTAGCCTACGTTGGACAAACGAAACGGCCCATAGCCACGCGACTGACAGAACACATCAAAGCTGTTAAAAACGTTCAGCGAGAAAAATCGGCGATCTGCGAACATATATTGGATAGCGGAAGTAACCACTGGATGCAGTGGTTACACAGGATACAGTGAGTGTTGTGTGCAAGACAAATTTTAAAAATTCCCGCGCTCCGAGCCCGGTCCCCCACCACCGTTATAACCTACGCAGTGGCGGCAGCGGTGTGCGGCCTACCCGCAAAACAACGGACTGACAGCTCTTCAGTCTACCCTAGACAACGGCGGCTGCAACGTCACCGAAACGTCGGGTCCTACAAATTTCACGCGGTAAATTCGTTTTCTATCCTATTTATAATAACAACCATTTTTTCGCGAGCCGTTTGTTGTTGCCGAAGTGTTTTCTTTGAAAATTCGTGAAAAACAGCAAATGGACTATCTCAATTGACTAATCCTTATGCCTAAACTACTTAAAAATGGAAATTACTCACTCTTATCCAGTAAACACTGCACTGTTATCCACAAAACACAGCACAAAACCACCATTTCGCGGAACTACGCGGCCGCGGCGCTGGCCGATCGAGACTGTTGTTTTGACGTCTATGCTGACTTTTTAATTCGCCGTTCGATTTTATCGCCGGTGGCCGCCGAATTAAACATTATTTGGCCATATCGTTCCGTCGTCAGAAAGCATTAAAGTACGACGTTTCGAATCGTAAATTGCATTTTTCGCAGCGGCGAGCGCGATATCCCGTAGCGGATGTTTCGGATTTTAGGCGGCCGCCATACATGTCCCCAAATGGATGTTACGTGCTGAGCGGGAATACCTTTATTTAACCCCTATGCCTGTTGTATATTCAGTGGCAATCGCACTTAACCCGGCGAGGATGTGGTACAAAAAGGGTGCGTTAAGAATGTTTGTTAGTTTGTTTGTTTGAAAAGCTTTATTGCACACACAAAAGAATACAATGTGGTGGGCCTATTGCCAAGTGGCAATATCTACCGACCATACCGCCAGGGTTATTGTGACTGAAGGTTTATGTGGGCAAATTAATTTACAAGCAATAAATGAATACACTTACAAAAAAGTCATCATAGTATAAAATATAATTCAGTGATTAGTAACGTATGCCAACTCGATATTGAAGAGAGGAGTGAAATATAAGGACAAGCAAAGGAGACGGGAGAGGAGAGGGGAATTCATAAGTTGAGTAAATGTCTCTTTAAAGAATTTTTAAACCCGCTCAGGTTTTCAAGTTGTCTTATCGGTAAGGCACGGAATTCCAGAGACGGGCCGCTTGCACTGCGAAAGACCTAGACATGAAAGTTGATGAATGCTGAGGTATAGCCAGTAATAGATTTTCCTGAGAGCGCAATGGAAGGCCATGTGATGAAAGCGGAGAGAAGAGATTATACAAATAAGTAGGACAGTTTGACTGTAGTACGCGGAAGAGTAGGACGAGTATGTGAAATTCCCGACATCGTCTAATGGGTAGCCACTCTATTTGCGTGCGAAAGTTTGATATGTGATCAAACTACTTCAGGGAATAAACAAAGCGAATACACGCGTTTTGAATCCTATCTAGCTTATCGAGTAGTTCTTCATTCACATCTAGGTAGGCCACATCAGCGTAATTAATTAGCGGTAAAAGAAAAGATTGTTCCATTTGGCGTTTAATATAAAGAGGTAAGAGATTCTGAACCCGTTTAAAAGAATGGAGACTTGCAAAGACTTATGACTGACCTCACTTACTTGAGGATGCCAAGATAAGTTTTCATCAATAAGCAGGCCAAGGTCTTTCACAGAACTGCTGTAAGGGACAACGACGTTGTCGATATTGATAGGGGGGAGATTATTTTTATACTTGGCAATGAGTGAGCGACTTCCGATGACGATTGCTTGGGTTTTTGACGGATTAAGAAGCAGGCTATGGTTACGAGACCATACCGCTATCGAGTTTAAATCGGAGTTTAATGCGGATATAGCACTAGCCGCATCCATGGGAGCGAAACTAGTTTTAGAGTTGAAGGTCGTCGGCATATAGGTGGTATTTACATGACAAATTTTCAGAGATGGAGATAGTAAACAAGCAGAAAAGGAGAGGTGATTAAATTCCACCTTGGGAGGGTCATGATGACCCTGTCTTTCATTTAATTTTTTAAAGTATTTATTAGTATGTAATAAAAAAACGATGGCAATGAAACTTACGAATAAATTACTAAATAAATATTTTTTAATATAAAAATATCATTATGCGTAGGCAAGTTTTATTATTTTAAACCTACAAAAGTCTAAAAAATAATTAACTTAAACAGGACTCTCGGTTACATATTTAAAAAAATCAACAAAAACAAAGTATTTCATAAAACGAATATTTTTTAAGGCGATTCATAAGAGATCAATCATATATACTAATCACCTCTCGCTGTATCACACGGTTGACAGTAGGGAGCAATGTATTCTTGACAAAATATACTAATGACAACTTTCGCAAATATTCATATATATTCACCTTAAACACGAATATTAAGCTATGCATAGAACACTGTCAGAGGCCTTTTAAAAAAAAAAGTCTTGAAAAATGACACAAAATTGCTAAAGCGAGGTTGTGGACGGGTCATAAATACCCTTTTTGCGCTCGCGCCATTTATCTTCATTCGCAGGCGGTGGCCAACTGAGTGGTAGCTCGCAGAGGGGAGGAAATTTCTTTAACTCCAGCTACTGAGAAGTTCGGCAGCGTGCGGCCGCTGAACAAAATACTGTACAGAAAGGAAAATTATCAGGGTCAAATTGACCCCTCCACATCCTCGCCGGGTTAAAGAATAAACTCCAGTCGCGCGTCGGAGCTGACACATTTTTTGGTAATATTAAGATTCAGATGTCTAAATAATATGGAAAATATATAATACATTTATTTTCATATTCGATCATTTATAAAGTTACTAGATGACCCGGTGAACTTTGTACCACCTAAAATTGACTTGATTGTAACTCTTCATAAGCGCTTATTGATTTTTCGGACTTTTTTGACTTTTTTGACTTTTTTTACTTTTCCGACTTTTTCGTCTTTTTCGACTTTTCCGACTTTTTAGATGTTTTCGACGTTTTCGACTTTTTCGAATATTTCAACTTTTTTGACTTTTTCGACTCTTGACTTTTTCGACTTTTTCGACTTTTCGACTTTTTGAAATTGTACACAATCGCACGGAATGAATAACAGTTATGGGTGGCGCAGCTGTCAAACAATAGCAACACCGCGAACTTTCGCGTGTTTTTCTTAAATATTTTTTTTGTAAACCACCCCTGAATCAAGACAAACAAAACAAAAAAAATGTAATTCAAATCGGCCGAGTCATTTCGAGATCTTGCGAGACTAACGCCCGGCGATTCATTTTTATATATAAGATTTTAGAAGTTATGGGACTCATATGTCCCATGGCCCTTAAAGGGTTAAAATTTACTTATTTATATTTCTCTTCGATTTCTTTTTGTAATTTATAGATCACTGTTATTATACGGATAAATATTATAGCATACGGAGATATAGCATAGCATCTAGTAAGAGCATACGGAAAGTATTCTTTCACGCTACGTGCGCAGTAGTTACCGCAATCCGTCGCCTCTTCCGCCGCTCCTTGCGGCCGCGGGGCCGGCCTTAACGGCCCCAACTCTACCACTTGATGTCCCGCGTAAACTGCTAAAACACTTTTACGGCCCCCGAAAGTTAATCGGCAGTCTACGTAAATCACACAAAAAGGAAAATCGCCTACCGCGCTCCTTGAGAAAAATGGCTGATGCCTCCCGGCCATGCTCAGGCCGGAGAGCCAATCTACCTCACACTCATCCTTATGGGTAGGCGCGGATGTGATAATATATTATATCCTTACTTAAAAAGTAGCCGTTTTATAAAAGAAAATTTAAAGACCCAAAATTTTGCAAGTAAAATATACAGGCTGAGTTTTTACAAGTTTTTATTTACTTTGCAATGTTTGTCAGTATATTTTTTGAGGTCAAATCTTGCAAGCAGAATTAGAACCACTTTCTCTTATCCTGTGAAGTTGAAATTTTACACGTTGGCTCAGTTCGGATGACAATGCATTTTTATGGTAACCATGACCTGATTCTGCACCCAGGATGGTATTTCTTAACGGTCAACAGCACAGACACGAAATTTTATATAGGCATTCAATTATGATAGCTCGTTATAAGTTTTATCATAACATGGCTTCTGAGCCGAGGGAAGGCTCTCAGCGAGGGGAATCCTCAACGGTTAACAGCACAGTCCCAACATTTTGTATACGTCAATTATGATAGCCCGTTATAAGTTTTATCATGTAATGACTGCTACGCTCAGGGTTCGCTCCCGACCAGGGGACTCCTCAACGGTCAACAGCACAACGTTCTAATTCCCACTATGATATGGCTGCTGCACTTAGGGTTGGCTCAGGACAGAGCATTTTAATAAAAGCTTGTTTTTAAAAACGTATTTTTCTATTAACTTATAAATTAGTGACATCCTTGAAGTGGATGAATTAATACGAGCAAATAAGCAACTTTCAACGTAAATTTTTGACAAAAACAAAAACATATTTTAAAAAAACTGCTTGACTGACAAATGCAAGTTTGATAAGCGCTGAGCGCGCTGCGCAATCTAGCAATAGATAAAATATTGCGATTAAACAATATATGCATTTTTTGCCTACCGCTAGATGGCGCAACGGGCTCAAATCTTTTTATACAATTTTTTACCCTGGAACCGTACCCTGGGGTACAAATCGAAAAAATATATTTTAGAAGTATGCGAGCATTTTATTTGCGGATTTAGGTAATCCAAGGGGGGCGGTAAGCATGCTTGCTCGTCAGTCGGCCGCCACGCGTGCTAGCTCGTGGACGTTGCAGTGAGAGCTTGGGAACAAACTTTCACTTTCCCAAATTTTTTTTTTTTGTCACGAAGAACATCGGATTCCTAGGATACTGTTTATGTACTATAAGTGTCAATATAGGCACATACAGTGATATACATACGTACCTATAGGTATTTCAGCACGGATTATATTTTCGCGCTACTCATTTTGCTGTATGTAGCCAATAAATGGCGCTGCAGCACATCAACTTATATACCTACCTTTGAAGCGATCGCAAAAACAGAATCTTTTTGTTGCGGGAGTGAGTTTGACGTTTAGAAGAATAGTTTTTTCTACATTATTTTATTAAAAAAACTAGCTGACCCATGCCCAATACGTTGGGCGGTAAAACTTTTTACTTGTGATGAAATTATGAGTGTGGTTCGGTTAGTACTGAGTGCTATGATTTATTTCCTGACTGCAAAAAGGAGGGTTATATTTTTACTGCATATGTATGTATGTATTTGCACGCAAATTTGACTATATTACCGTTATTTGTGAGTGTCTTCTTGTGAGTCTCTTATTTGTGAAAAGGGAAATTATATGCAGTAAAAGGGAAAAGTCTTTTGTTTTAAACACTTGAGACGATAAATGTACTTATTTTGATAAGAATTCATAATTGTTCATATTATGACCAATAAACATGACCTAACGATTTAAATTATTTTTTTAATAAAAAATACTACTTTTTGTGACTTAAATATAATGTTAGACATATGCTGTCGCTGACTTTTTTGTAGGCATTATCAGGTTTTACAACTTTTCTCTAGAACTTAATTATATATCTCTTATCGTTAAGGCAGCGTTAGTTAGAAACGTTTTCGTTCGACCGTTTTTTATCCGATTTACTTTGCAAATCTGACTACCACGAAAAAGTCTTTTCATTTTTCGGATTAATATATAGCCTATGACACTCACAAATAACGTGGCTTTCTATTGGTAAAAGAATTTTCACCAAGAAATCGGTTCAGTAGATCCAGAGATTACTTCCTACAACCTCACAAACTTTACCTCTTTATAATATTAGTATAGAAGTATAGTATAGATAAGTGTTAAATCACACATAGTATCGACACCGTTTTACCGATTACCATGAAGTTGGCACATACGTGTATGTATTTTTACATGGAGAAGGTTTTTATTTATTTATTTATTTATTTATTTATTTATTTAGGAATTAATTACTATAAAACATTGATTAGCTTAAAAAAATAACAGGAACCGAATGGCAAAACCTTAACCTTTTGCTTATTTGTTACTGTCACCCAACTGGGACTAGCCCGTTCTAGGGTGGACAGGACTCCAATATTACAATCAAGTTTGCTTGATTGCTTGGTTGCTTACAAATGTAAAACTTATGATATCAGCTTTGTTGTAACTCGAAACTAGGTGGCGCTGCAGCGCATCAACTTATATACCGTTGAACCGATCGCCATGAAAATTGGTATCTATCACGGATAATACTTTCGCGCCATGTTGTTGTAACTTGCCATTAGATGGCACCGCGGCAATTGAACTTCTATACCGTTTAAGCGGTCGCCATGATAATTTTATAAATTTGAAAGTGTACTTGGGGTGGGAGGGGGTGGGAGAGATAAAGGAGTGTGATGGAGAAGGACACGGATACCCTGTCATCGCCGGGTAACATTCCACTAGTATATTTATATAAAAATGGATGTTGGTATATCTGTCTGTCCGAGCTAGACTTCGAAACCGTTTGACCGATCACCATGTATGTTGGCACATATAATAATATGTATTTTTTCAAGGAGAATATTTTTATAATTTCCGCTGAGATGTAACTTACCACTAGATAGCGCTGCAGCACATCAACTACTCTACCGCTCAACCATTCGCCATGAAAATTGGTATACAAATACTATAACTCGCCATCAGATGGCGCTGCATGGCAGTCAACTTCGATACCGTTCAACTAATCGCCGTGAAAATTGGTAGACATAGGTTTTTCGGTAATTTTTCAGTATTTCAGTATTTGAGCCCGAATAATATTTTCACGTTATCCACGTTGTTGTAACTTTCAGTAACATCTGTTGTAACTTCTATACCGTTCAACTGATCGTCATGAAAATTTTATAAATTCGAAAGTGGAAGGAACGGCGATTAACATAGGTTACTGGAAGGGGGGGGGGGGGGGAGGAGTGGGAGTGGAAAGGAACGGATACCCGAGCATCGAACTATAACATTTCAATAGTATTACATAATTGTGCTGTACCTACTTTTCTCAAAAGATATAAATAGGTATTTAAATCCTAATACTCTTTAATATATAATGGATCGGCGACGGTGAGAGAAGCAACCTTTTCTCGCCCTCTGGCTAAGAAGGAAGGGCACACTTATAACGATTGGAGCAGGTGACAAATGAGGCGGAGGGCATCGTTTAATTTCGCCCTGACAGAGTTCAATATTGCCGGGCGGTTCGAATGAAGCGACCGCCATTAGGGGCTCCGGCGACGCTTACTTAGTCATTACATTTCGGTTTTGCCTGCCATGCCACGCTTTGCCACCTTAATTATGTTCTGCGAAAGTTAACTCCTCATTCCACCGTCTTTCTTTTCTTCTTAGCCCGGCGCAGCGCGGCATCTATGAGGGTTTACGAACAATACGCCGTTTGGAGGATTGCCGAGCAATTACGAGCGAAAACAGCATAGGCACATTACTTCAATACATATAGGGTAAAGCTGCAACAGTTTTCCGTAACAATATTCTTTAAAAAATGGCGCATTAATTCCCACTTATAACACACAACGTGTAAAGGGGTTATAAAGCACAACGGGCGAACCCGTCACCTCAGGGAGCTTTAACGGCATCAGGTCGTTCTGCCTCCCATGGAGGGAACGTCAAAGATGTTAGCGGATAAAGGACAGTCCACTGAGTAGATATACCGACGAGCCTGAGTGAGTCCAACGCCTTACCGCGAGGTACTGGGAAAAGGACCCTGCGGGATGACCTCGCCCCTTACTACTAGATTTCAACGGATGGCCTCTACCCGATATTAGCGGTAAATAAGTTCAAATTCATCGCGGACCGTGGCGCTCTTTGCCCGCCAAGCTTTTACGGGATCGGATGCCCACGGATCATTTCAACGGTAGATGTCATCAGGTCAACAACCACCCCCGCTCCTTAAGACATGTTGATTTCTAGCTCTCCCCCCCCTCCCCCACGGGTATTCGCCGGAGTTTACAGTCGACTATCAAATCAAATCGCATTTATTGTCTTCAAAAACTTTTACATAGTTGTTTAGACACTTTATATAGCCGCTTAATGTTAAAATAACTTTAAAATGTATACTAAATATTTCATTAGAGACTCACCACACAATTGAGTTATATTAGATATTTATAACTACAGTTAGTCATGAAATTATAATATTAAAATTAAATGGATCTATAAATAAAAAATATAACTGATCATGGGAGACAATTAGAAATAATAGTAATAATATAATAATCAATAAAATGGTAGAAATGTCATGTTAAATAAATAAAATCGAGATGGAAATTGTCAGTCATCTAATTATAATTCGTTAATATTATATAATTCTGTCGCAATAAGGTAGCCTTTAAATTTCCATTTAAATTGGGCTATTTTTCCGTTTCTACATATAATTTTAATATTCTCAGGCAGTTTGTTGTACCACGCCATTCCAACTCAAATGCCACACGATGCGCAAACCGTCCGATATGGCGCGATGCATAAACCGCCCAGATTGGTAAAACCGATCACACCTGCGCATTCGTTGCGACCCGGCTAAGTCGACATCTGGCGACGCTATCTTGATAGATAGCGTCGCGCCTTTTCTACGGAGATGCGTAGAAATATTGTTCAGAGCGCTTAGCGACCGCATTCAGGCGCTCCAGCGACGCCTATAAGACGTTATAATAAGTTTTTGGATTTGCACGCCATAAAAGCCACTGAAATTATGTCAATTCTTCACCCCGGTCCTCCCCCCGCCTTACTTTCTTCTTTGTCGGATGTAGCATGGCAGGTATATGACGAGGATTTACAAAGCATTAGGCCTGCCACAGACCGATGCGCACGGCTTCATTTCACGCGTGGCTTTAGCTTTGTTCAATACCAGCTGGATAAATTATTGCCTTCCCATGTTAGTTGAAATAATATTAAGACGAGAGGTCTCCTGAAAAGAGCAGAAATGCGATCTCTCTCTGCCTTTGAGTACCAATAAATAAACCAAACGAATAGCAGGCGGCGGCCAATTCTCACGAAATTTTCGCTAAATGATTTGAGTTATTATGTATTTCTATGAAAATTGAAAGTAGTCCTACATTCCTACCCGCAAAAAACTCGGCCGGTCGTTGAGTTGAGCATTTCAATAATATACGAGGTGGATGGCAATAAAAACTCACTTAGTATAATACTAAAATTATATAATATTTTCTGCTCGGCTTTGGATGCTATATATATATATGTAACACGACTTACCCTTAGGTTAATGCAATAAACTAGACTATAAATATAATGGGAAATTACTGTATTACTAGATAATAAGCTAATTTAGGTGTATTACTTTCTTAGCGTTACATTACATTTTATCTTTAATACGTTGTTGTATACACTATAGGGATGCTGCTTTATGTAATAAGCTCTAAATGTTTAATTAAATAATATTAATGTATAAATAAGGAAAATATGTTGACCCACCCTGTCGCGAATGGATTCCATATGTTTCAAAATTAAGCGAGCGGGTGTGACCATTTTCGACGGGGAATAATATGGAGTCAGTTAGAATTTTGAGTTCCCGACGAGCGCTCGAGGCTCGTGCAGGGCGGGCGATAAGCCCAAATATTGTAACATAGTTCCTAGTGAAAAATTGAACTAGTATTAAAGTAATCGGAAAACTGTATGTAACCGGTCAGTGGCTCAATAAACGGGCAACATCAAAGCTGTATTTCATTGGAAAACGACATTCCGGCCCCACGAACATTTTTCAACACCGCTCAAGAAAATCCAAGATAAACTGCAAGGTTGGCGTATATTCAATCAGACAGTCCACTTTCCCTGTCAACCTGTGCTGCGACGAATAAGTCGCGCGATAATTAACTAGTGGTTTAATACCACCAGCTGCCATACAAATCAACACATAGCTGGCCATGCGCACGACAGACACTGCTGCGTGGCTATATGTCGTCAGAGGCACATGCGTGGCTCGCTGCGGATATGCCGCCCGAGCAAAGCTAGATACAATTACATGTTTAGTGGCCACGGCAACCACGTTTCCTCCCGCTTACCCGCTTTCGCGCTTCTCTTCCCCATAAACCCTACCCAAACCGTCGTAAGCGCTTTACGACATGAACTTATACACGTGCGCTCTCTAAGACAGTCGAGATGAAATGGACATTCATACGACACCATAAGGCCCGAGTCCTACCCAGGCTCGCACTTCATGCGTGGAGGCCATCGGATAGGTGTGGACCCGTGAGTGTGACCAACCCTGAACAGAATGGGTCTTCGTGGCCAACTCAGCAAGGGCCCATTAGGTCTCTAAGACAGTCGAGATAAAATGGACATTCGCGTGGCGTAGTTCAGCTAGCAGTGTGTCGCCGCATCGCTAAAACGAGCCACGTAGCTTCCTTATCGAAACGTGGGCGTGTATCGTCGTGCGCCTCTGTCTGTGGCGGGCTTTAGGGCTGAGATAATCTTAGGTTATTTATTTGCGTTATTACAGATATTTTAACACTATTATATGTAGACCAATAATGATTGGCCTTAATATATTTAAATAGTACAAAGTGTATTATTAGGTATTATTAGTACAAACCTATAAAATTTCCGATTTATATCGGAAAAGAAAAAGTATTTTTTTTTAAATTATATTTTTTAAGTATTAATCAATCGAAGTATGTACCATTGTTATCGATGCACTTCCGCCATTTTTTGGGATTATAATTGATTTCTTTGCTAAATATGTCTGGGACCGAGAGTCAATGAATTCTTTGAAAGCGGTTTTGATTGCCTCATCGGTATCGATTTTTTCTTAACTAGAATTAGATTAAATTGCCAAAAAAATGGATATCAATTGGAGTAAGTGCGGTGGGTTATGAAGTTTCCAGGCAGCTCCTTTAATTTGGCGATCGTCTGTCGTGTACTGCCCGCGCGCAAGCTCTGAGGAATCGGGGGCTGGGAAAGCGAGCGGATGACGCCGCCCCCAACCGTCGTTTCATACCCCGCACTCTCCCAGTACTAGTACTGGGAGAGTGCAAAGTACGAAGCGACGGTCGGGGCGGCGTTATCCGTCCGCTTTTCCAGCCCCTGATTCCTCGGAGCTTGCCCGCGGCTGTAGTGTGTGTTCGAGCGTCTACTATTCTATTCAATTATTCATTATCGACTTCAACGGGGCTTGGCTCTCTGAGGCCGATGTTTTTGTCTTATATTATTTTTACATATATCAAACGATAAAGCAACTCACCAACTCAATTTTCTCCGACTTGATTCGAAAATCATCATTTCGCATTGAAAACCAACATTTATCACCATAAAATAAAGCCTAGAGTACTCATCGATAATGAAGCTTTCCATTAGTAAAAGAATTTTTCGAGATGAGTAGTTTCTGAGATTACCGCCTACATAAAATAGTAAAAACTTACAAACATACTCACTTACAAATAATTACTTCTTTATAATATTAGTATAGATTGATATAGATTTCCGAGCTCAGTATTACCGGACAGTTCGAATAAAGCGGCCGTCATTAAGGACGCCAGCGGCGCTCACTTAGTCATCACATTTTTGGATTTGCCAGCCACACTTGCCGCCTTAATTATGTCTCGCGAAAGTCAATTCCTCATCCCACCACCTTTCTTTTTTACTTTAACTAACAGGTCGTAGCCTGGATATGCGGAGGATTTACAAAACATACACCGTTTAGTGAGTTGAGACTGAAACATCAATGAGGTCACTGAATGCTCCAAGTAATCATTTTCACTAGATTTCATTTTCTTTAGTAAAACTTGTTCTATTTTTTTTGTTTCTAAAATTTATTTTAATAGGTATCGTATTAGTTTAAGGCCGTGGCGTATTAGGCCCGTTACACAGTCACGCAGATGCTCCGCGCGCGGAGAGGGTGTGAAGGGGCAAACATATTATCGGACGCGTCCGTCAGTCGCGGCTTATGGACGCGACTGGAAGGTTATCTGTGTAATGAATTTCTATTGAGCAGTGCACATTATCGACCGTCAGTCGCGGACGTGACCTTGAGGCTTCGGACGTCCGATAGAGATCTGCAAGCCGCGTCCCGAACGACTGTGCATACTGTTCAGCAGTGGCGGCGCTAGACCACACTTGGACGTCGGCGAAATTAGGTTCGCGAGGCCTTTTTTATTTCCCAGTCAAAAAGAAAACGTTAAATTTCATGAGCCGAATTATAGTGAAACTAATGTATGAGTAAACGAGTTTTATTGCTAATCAAATGATGTTAAAAATTACACAAATAGAAATTAAAATAGACGAACTTTTCGGCTTTTGGCCTCACTGAACTTTTTCAGGATTATGTCATAACTAATACTAGCCGCTATTTCAGCTTCAATTGATAGAATTGATAACGCAGATAGTCTCTCTTAGGTCATCGTGCTTCTCAAGTAGGTCTTAATCAATTTTAACTTTGAGAAGCTTCTCTCAGCGGAAGCTGTACTGACGGGAACTGTGAGCATGATTTGAGCATATATTGCTATGTAAACATTTGGATATACCTATTTCTTCCAAATTATTTTCTAAAATGTACTGAATGAGTTGTTTCGCGTCGTTGACAGTCAAGTGAATTCGCTTTTAAAATCTGTAGCTCTTCAGATAGCTTGAAAGGCTGTATGTCACTGTTTTCGCCGTCGCCATGTCGCAGTATTGTACCTAAATCATTACAATGCTTGAGAAGGTCCTCTTTTGATATCGATTTCAAATAACTGATATCGCAAATTGCTCAAAATATTCATTGAGCGCTTTAAATCGACATTCGGTGTCGACTATAATAGCATCTATCATTGTGTTAAAAAAGTTAACTCTGTAATGCATTTCAAAAGTCTGTAAATGCATTTAAATCATTTGTAAAAGTTTTGCGAGGCCCCCTTAGGTGCGAGGCCGTCGGCGGTCGCCGACGTCGCCGACGCCTAGCGCCGCCACTGCTGTTCAGTCGCGTCCGTAAACGGCGGCTTACGGACGCGTCCGATAATATGATTGCCCCTTCATTGTTGATATGGGAGTCTTCACAGTGGCGCGGATGCTCCGAAAGCGTAGTAGCCCTAGGTGCATCGACAGGTTTGTGCATGCACAATCCTGTCGAGACCTGAATTGTTAATCAGTGACCTCAATTGAGGGCAAGAAATATTTGTGGGATGCTTCCGACGAAAATTATAAGGACCGAGACATCTAGTTGGTTTCTATTTTTATGAACATAATAAACTCTAAAAGCTTTTAACTGGAGACTCATTGCCTGAATTGAACAGAGATGATCTCTGTTCGGGTGCTCTGTTAAGACTGCGCGGATTGCTCCACGTTACTATGTAGTTGAGTCCGCGTGAGTGCCTGGGCCTAAAATTTCTTATCGTATTAGTCGTGGCGTTAGGACGTGGCGAATTAGCTTTGCTTTCAAGCACGCACGCTGCATTATTACGTCTTATGTTTGTGTGAATAAATAAACAAATAATAAATATGTTTACTATGTTTCAAGCAATAAACCAAATGAAATACACAGCAAGTATTAAAAAGTAAAACCACTCAAATTAAAATTAATTCATATGCAGTTATGAGGAAGTTATGAGGAAAGCTTAAAGGGAAGCGATTTTCGTCTGATCAAGAAGTCCATACCGCTGCTTTAGAATACTTTCATGGCAAAGATACAGACTAGTATATCAAAACGATCTAAGCAAGAGTTTAAATGAAAAGCGCGATTAGTTTCGAGGGGATTATATTGAACAGTATTTTTTTTTAAATAAAATTATTGGAATTTCAATACTTACGGCTTACGAATAGGCCGAAAACTGTTATACCTCTACCTATATAAGGGAAAGGGAATTACGAGAGTCCAGTTGAAAATCCTGTATCAGAGGTTTTTGGACTATCAACTGTGAAAATATTCCAATAGACAATATTAAATATACTAGTATAAAAAAATATATAAATATACTCGTATATAAAAAGTAATGGTGCTCGATTTTTAAATTGAAAGAAAATGAATACTAGATGACGCCATTATCTAATGATTTTCAATTGAGATTTGAATATATAATGCAAAAGTGATAGAGATATGACTTCAATTTGTTTATGGATTTAAAAAAATCCCCAATAGTCGTTTATATTTGCTATTTAAGAAAAAATAACACATCCTGCAGACATGTAGGGGTTGGAAGATACTGTTCCCCAGCGAACCCGAAACGTTACAGCTGAAAAATAAATTACGCAGATTTTTGGCTGTAATCCAACCTATTTTTCTCATGTTCTAGAAACATTTTTGTTTATCTTATGCGGTCGGTAATGTCGGGCTGAATTTTCCGGTGTGGGATTTTCCATATTTTTGATTAACCTTTTTTAAGACGGTTCTTGCCTTCAATACGCCCGCAAAGAGAGCCATAAAAACGATACTTGATTTTTTTTAAAGCGAACGAAACAAAGTCAATTCTTTTACATTTCTTTCCGAAAGCAATATTTTTATTATTGGTTTTGTTATCAAAATAACTTAGGCTGTGACGTAGTTACAGAGTTGCGAGGTGGCAGTGCATCAGCTCCCACGGTGCTAGGGGGTACAAGGGCCACGGTTGCTGAACTTAATAAAACCCTCCGTATACTAGGTGACTAAATCTCACATGCCATACTAGGTGGGGTTTGACATTCCCCGAAAATAAACTGAAATAAACATCATAATAAAATGAGTAAACAAATCAACAAAATAATACTTTATGACAGTTATTATTCGATTTTATAATGTAACTAGCTGACCCGTGCCCACTTCGTTAGGCGGTAAAACTTTTTACTTGTGATGAAATTATGAGTGTGGTTCGGTTAGTACTGAGTGCTATGATTTATTTCCTAACTGCCAAGTAGTAGTAGTAGTAGATAGAGTGGGGGGCTTGTTTCCAGCCCTTGATGTCACCTAGATCGGTAAGGTCTTTTGTAACTACCCACTATGTGGTTAGGTCAGTGGTCAGTTAGTAGCCCGGTACTTCTTACCAGTCCAAGTAGATCACTGACCTTCAAGTTGGACAGATCGCTGGGTTCGAGAAAGGCTCGTCCCAGTAAACTGTGTCTTTTGGCGGCGAGCCCTGGACAGCGACCAACAATGTGTATGCTGTCTTCAGGATCCTCGCCACATATTCGGCAGTCCTTGCTCTCGGTCCTAACTGCCAAAATAAGGGTTATATTTTTACTGCATATGTATGTATGTATTTGCATGCCAATTTGACTATATTACTGTTATTTGTGAGTGTCTTCTTGTGAGTTGCAAAGAAAATTTTTAATTCTTTTTCTTTATCTGCGAGATATGATTTTATAATCTATTTCTCGATATGTTATGTTACGATGCTTTCAATGTCTATTGGCCCACCACATTGGGACGGCATATGTCAGAGAAGATTTTACTATATCTATTTCAATATGTTACCACCATACAACGACAGTGATAATATTACCTTCAAGAGGATAGGCTTCCAATACCTTGCCTAATAATTTCCCTCCTTGTATTTACTTCCTCAATGAAACAAATCTTCTCCAATTAATAATCCATATATTAAACCAAAATGCATATTTAAACAATTAAAATTATAACTTTTTCTATTTTAGTTTAAGTACTATTATTGTGAATTATATTTATAATAATGAGCGCCTAATTCACCACAAAATATTTACAATTTATTCTTTGAGTTATTTTCGATCGATTATTTGTCGATGACAACAATGGCTGCGTTCAGTCGATTGTTAATAAAATAATATTAATAATGATAATGCATGAGTTTAAATCTCCGCCGTGAAATTCGACAATTAGATTCTAATCCTTTATTTATTTAAATGTGTTCAATGTCAATTTATATTGATACATGAATCGTAATGTTTACATACAACAATAAAATTACTTATAAACTAACACACTGTCAACTAGTCGATGGCGTTCCAGTGATATAATGAATTTAAATGACCGCAGTCGCTAATGCCCGATATAAACTACGACCTGGTTACCATTCAGTCCACTGAATGTCCATATGGTTTTCGTTCTATTATTTCTACTAATACTATTCCCTCCCCGTTATCCGTGGAACCCCATCGATCAGTCAAATAAAAACCCTTATTACAATATAATCTACAATTTTCCTTATCTTTAAACTTAATCTAACATTCAGTATAATTCGAATGTTTCCTTAACTAGTTTCCAAATTAAAAGCACATTATATAATGGCTGGTGTCTGAATCAACGGAGTTAGCAAAGGCTAACTCTCTTCCAAATTAAATAATAGTCTGACTAGAGGTTTACCTCGTAGAACTATCAACGACTATTCATATCAATCGATGTTAAATGCCTCATTTTTAGTTAACGTGCAAATATGTAGAAATCACGCATTTACGTTACAACTACTTAACATTCTAATAATTTCAACAAACCCACAAAACTCGAATATTTATAACCCCAAAAAATATACAACAATGACAATATTGGTTGCTAGCTTCGTCCAAATAATTAAATAACGCCAGCTTCGGCAAAATAAACTTACATATTTTTAGTACATCTTTGCCGACAATGACTCTCGGCTATACTTCCCGTATTTACAGCTGCATTCACATTATGCACTTATAACTAATGTCAATTTCTTCGATGCGTGTCGCCTTTCTAGAAATCTGCCATCACCAAGAAGAATGTCTCTTTAGAAACCCCAGCCGCTTACTATCGTACTGCAATTTTCAAGCCGTTACTGCATTCTCATCAATGTTTTTCCCTTATTTCGACGCTAATTTATACACCTCCGAAGGACGTTCGCAATGTTGTGATCTCAATCTGACGTTTCAGTTTGATTCGCCCGCCATCTTTGATATAATTTTCGTATTTCAACCCGACGAATCTCGTACTTCTATTTTATTTAAAATGTTGGATTTTTACATGCCAACTCGCGTAGCTCTCTCGATTCACATTTTTAGCACTGGATTTTCAATTATTTGTTCGTTTTTAGTGTCTTTGTAAAAAGCGCCTCAATGACGAGTGCGATAAAGCGTTTCTGTGATATACGATCTGCACACTTTATACGAATTTAAATGAACTGGGCACTAAGATGCTTCACAGCATCTCAGTGCCCTTATTTTAAAACTGTTTATTCTCACATCTGAGCCCCAAGATATGCTTTTCTTTCCCAAACTTTCGCAGCTTTAGTGCGTGCAACTAAAATTTCTTAATGGATGCCGGAAGCAACACGTCCATCCCTTTTATAACACCCTTATCGATGTGACCTTTTTTTGATAATTTAACCCACAACTATTGACTAATCAATCATAAAACGATCTGATTTATCTATTTTTTCGTTAAATAACGCTCTGCCACATTGCTAACAAACGAATTTCTTAACGATAATTCGTGCTTCTAATTCTACAAATGATTTTAAGTATTTATTTTACGTATTATGAGAAATTGATGTTTCATATTCGGCGGGAAATCATCATACTTTGACTTAACCTTGCCGCCTTTCTTGCGCGTCGTTTCCGCTTTCGCATTTGAAAGCGAAATAATATAACTATTTTATTTCAATTTTATTTATTGATAGTATTTTTATCTAGTAATTCCTCTATTTTAATTAAGTGTTTCTAAATTTCCTCATTTTAACTATTAAATTTTATTTTGACTGGCAATTATTTGGTGAAAAATTCTTTGGACATCATCGATTCGGCTTTCTTCCATCGATGTCGATTATGTTTTCCAATTTCTCTTAATAATAAATTAAATGTTCTTCAAATGACTTTATCAATATTGCTATTAATTCTCCCATAATTCCTACTATTTAATGAACCCCTTTTTATATTTCTTTGAAAAACCAATCGGTCGACTTTTTAAGACCATAAACATGCTTCTATTGTCTATTTGTCAATTATTGATATTTACGTCGATTTTTCGTAAAAATCTCAAAATATGCTAATTTCTTGCCAAATATTCCTGATTATCTATATTTAAACCCCTAATAATGTCCTTAACTCTCAAAAACCACTCAAAACCCCTTTATTTATGTGACGCTGGCACTGCACTCTATAGTTTAGCAACTGACATTCTTCATCTGTCAAGTTTAGTTCCTAATTAAATCGCTAGATGTCACTATGATCTTTTTAAAGTACAATTTAATTTTAAAAATTCGATTAATCTATTTCCGGTTAGCTTAGAGCTGCTAAGCGATCATGTGATGATTTTCAGATCATTACAATACCCCCTCCCAAATCTCTGCTTGCCCTCAAGCAATCATATCACATATCTTTCTTGTTATCTGTTCAATCTCCAACCGCTTATTCATGATGTTTGTAATATAATATTAATGTTAATAATTTTATAGAAATAACTATGTAACTCCTCCGATATGTTTGTACTATAATGTCAATGATAATAGTTTATGTTTAATTCACGTACCTTTACGATATGTTTTGTGCTATATGTTAATTATAATATTTTACGTTTAATTCACGTACCTTTACTATATATTTTGTACTATAATGTTATGATAATATTTTACTTTTAATTCACGTACCCTTACGATATGTTTTGTGCTATATGTTAATTATAATATTTTACGTTTAATTCACGTACCTTTACGATATGTTTTGTACTATAATGTTATGATAATATTTTACTTTTAATTCACGTACCCTTACGATATGTTTTGTGGCTTGCCTTCCCTCTTCAAGTCTATAATTTCTATCTTGTTTCCATATAATACCAATCTCCTAACCCAGATCTTTTAATGATAATACTTTTAATATAATTTCTCACTTTCTCCTCTATATCTCACCTCAATAATATGATACCTATAATAATAATAATAATGAAGATTCCAAACACTCCTGTTGCAAATTTTAAAATTTATATAATATATTCCAACTTCTCCTCCTCTCTTTCGCTTCAACATGCGTCCGCTCAATTAGGAAATAAACCCGAGTCCTCGACCATGTCTCCACCTACTTGCTCTGTTCTATCGACCAATCTATAAATAATCTCAATACGTCAATATAATAATCATAATATTTCTCTCCGTTGCAAAATTTAAATTGATTCCGTTTATTTATTCTCCGTTCACCCACTCCGCTCAATTAGGATTTCTCCCGAGTCCTCGATGGTGAACATTTTAACTGTCTAACTCTTCATAAAAAATATAGTTTGAATATGCCTAAGTCAGAACAACGCACTCGAACAGGCTCTGGTCGTCCCTTAATGTTCTAGATTCTTTTAAAATCGTGACATTGTCCCAACCAGTCGCATAGTAAGTTTTTATTTAATATAGTATGCTATTTCACGCTGGGCTTGTCCTTCTGCTATTTACTTAGACACAATCTCAAGTTAGATAACCTGACGATTGTTAATAGGTTCTTCACTAGTCTATTGTTTGTGATTTTAACGTACACTGTAAAT
Source organism: Micropterix aruncella (assembly GCA_944548615.1). Classification (NCBI taxonomy): domain Eukaryota; kingdom Metazoa; phylum Arthropoda; class Insecta; order Lepidoptera; family Micropterigidae; genus Micropterix; species Micropterix aruncella. Next base: position 25,772,214 of record OX155966.1, on the reverse strand, counting down.
GGTTTCTAACTCTCATTCGTTATTTCAGAATTTGGAAACTGAATTTATCCTTACACTGCCTTGTATACATCACACGTTCACAGCACCTTTCATTCTATCTTCATACCAAAATCAATCCCCTCCTTCATCATAACTTATGTTGGTTTACTAATTAACCCCTCTCCTCGCGGAATAAAATTCAGCCGTCCCATTCGCGCGCGACCTTTTTGCGCGCAAAATCGACGACCTTGATAAAAACGACCATAACTTGTAAACCACTATACGGATCATAAAAAGAAGAACTGTAAAATGATCGCATTGAAATTTGACATATAAAACATTATAACCTTATCTCGTAAATCAATTAAGATAATAATGGCGACAAATTACAAATTTGGCGAAGTGAAAAAACTCGCCTATTTATCATTTCGATGTTTTTATCACAAAATACGAAAGTCTATGCGGAAATTGTATTTACAGTTATGTTCTTTATTAAATGCTTTACCAAAACCATTATTTTGTTTTACTTCTTTGCATACAAAAATATTTAGTTTTTCAGTCATAATAACCAAGAAAAATTTGATGTCTCCTCGTAAAAATTTTTTTTTTTAATTTTGTATTTCTGACTACTTAGGGACTTTATTTATATGAAATTCTTTCATAATAACTTTTCCACTACACTACACTTCTTATAAAATCATACCAGTTCTTTCAGCTTTGTCTAATATTACAGAAAAATCCAAACTTTTGCGAGTCGGTGACGAAAATTTGGCATTAACTTTGACAGGTCATAATACAAAAGTGGATAAAGTTTTTCAAATATATTGTGTTATTATGTGCTTATTATATGTCTAATAACTAATTATTATACTCTAAAGAGTCACATTTCATAGAAAAACTATAGGAAATCACACTCAAAATATGGTAATTCTTCTATACTAATTACGTAAACAAATAGGTATGCGCACCCCGCGATTTCGCGAATATCGATAAAATTAGGCAGCGCGCCTGTCTATGCAATACGCCGCGGTGCGATCTCATTTGTTTAGGCAAATTCGGAGTGTGATTTTCTAGTTTCTTCTATGAAATGTGACTGGAGTATAATAATTAGTTATTGGACATCTAATACGCGTCAAGTTTTCAATACATTCGAAAAACTTCTAACCACTTTTGTATGCCTTTGCAATTATTATGAAATCAGACTATCGCGGTTGCTTCACATTATAGCTTTATAAACGAATTTACCGCGTGAAGTGTGTAGCACCCGACGTTTCGGCGACGTTGCCCAGGGTAGACTGGACAGCGGCGGCTGCAACGTCGCCGAAACGTTGGTGTCCAAACTTTACGTGGTAAATTCGTTTTTTAACCACATTTGTATCATGCCTTTGCAATTATTATGAAAAAGATTATCGCGGTTGTTTGACATTATAAATAGCTTTATAAACGAATTTACCGCGTGAACTTTGTGGCACCCGACGTTTCGGCGACGTTGCAGCCGCCGTTGTCCAGGGTAGACTGGACAGCGGCCGCTGCAACATCGCCGAAACGTCGGGTGCCACAAAGTTCACGCGGTAAATTCGTTTATAAAGCTATTTATAATGTCAAACAAACGCGTTAAGTTTTTGATTTCATAATAATGGCAAAGGCATTATACAAAGTGGTTAAAAAACGAATTTACCGCGTGAAGTTTGTAGCACCCCACGTTTCGGCGACGTTGCAGCAGCCGTTGTCCCGAGTAGACTGGACAGCGGCCGCTGCAACATCGCCGAAACGTCGGGTGCTACAAACTTCACGCGGTATATTCGTTTTTTAACAACTTTTGTATAATAATTATTATTTTCTAGAAGAAAACTCAAGAAACCATTTTTTTTTTATTTCAAAGTTCAAAGTTCAAAGTTTATTTATTCCAAAAAACCCGGTAAGGGTATAGAACTTACAATTAATAAATACATTTTTTATAATATTCATATTTTAAACATATCATATATCTGGCAAAAATAAAATTAAATTAAGTTAGAAATCTGAAAGTCAATAAACTATACAAAATCAACCATTACATTGTCTAAATATTAAAAATATCATTTAGAAATATCAAAAATAGAATAAATTTCCAGTACAAAATTTTACAGTAACAGTCATTTGATAAAAATAAAACAAACATGTCATAAAAATAAACAAAACAATTGTACCGACTAAAATAAAAACTTTCATCAGTTGGTATATTAGGTATACAATTATTCGTTTCTTTATATACAAAAGAAACATAGAAAAATATGAGATTGGATTTTATCATTTATTTTTTATGCGACTTATGCTTTAATTTTTTTTTATTGGTACTAAATATCCAGTACAAAATAGTACATGCACGTTTAAAAATTGCCACATTTGATAAAAATTTATAATGTATCACAAAAAAAAGTGCATAACACACATCACGTTACATCGTTGAAATATAATGATACATATAATCGAGTAATGGAGTTTCATCAAAATTCCTTGTAATTCAACAAAATTTCGAGTGAAACGTCGTTATTCTATATGAAACAGTAATAACAAAACGCCGCCCGTCGCTCTCCGCCGCGCGCCGCGCGCCGGCTACTCGCCCCGCCGCCGCTAGAGGTCGTCTGAAAATTAAAACAATATTATTAGTTCTCACGTCCTGTCTAAATTTCAATTCAATTTCAAAAACCTAATTCTGTTGTAGTGATCGAAAATTTCCCCTGACCGCAAATTTCTGTTTCTTTATTCCATCATAACTTCTAAACGCTCAGACCGATTTAGAAGTCTGCGGTATTACTAGAATCGTTATGTCATCCCGTAACAGTCCAGTGAAAAATGAATCCCCTTAGGGAATATAAAATCAATTGATACGTAGTAAAATTATTCATAAGTAGTAGAAAAGATATGTAGTAAAATTATTCATCGTAATATTCAAATTGTCGAACGGTACGCAAACCGTCCAGTAGCGCCCGGGGAAATCCACCAGGAGAAACCGATCCACTAGCCGTGAGGCCTGAGACGCAAGAGCCTTACCTGGGGTAGCCTTTTACACGAGGAGGCTACTGAATTGAGTTTCACAGAATCAAGGATCAGCAGACAAGAAGCCAACAAACTAAAAACACAAGGCAAGCTACTGGGTCGAATTATAATATTCCGATTGTAAAGTCCTCATTTGCCCAAAGGCATTTTTACTTCCTTGCGCCGAGATTTTATAATAATTTAAATGAGAGTTATAAGAATGCAAACAACTTAAATTCATTCAAAATACTTATAAAGAAGTACCTGCTTGAAAGGGGTCCAATGTATGCGGAGTCTCAATTGCTCTCGCTAATAATTTAAGTTGTTTTATTAAATTATATATTACTACCTAAACCAAATCTCGTGTATTATTTCCTATGTATACTATATGTACTAATATATATGTAATAATATATATATGTACTAATATATGTATAAAGATATTCAAAGTATGCAGATAATTGAGATTTCAAGTGAAATAGCCCTGTTTTCTCTTGTATGAGCTCCTTCATATACGAAATTCTCCTATCCTGACTAAAATGTATTCTCCAAAAGAAAAAGAAGAATAATAATGAGTATTCTATGTATCTAGACCCATTTGTTAGGTCCTTATGCACTTGGTTTTAGCTAGTTTGAATCAATTTAAGGTTTATAAGTTAGAATCGGCTGGTAACATACACTTTTAAAATCTCGTCCCGGTGAATAATATTGATTTTTGATGTACTATGACACAATTCCTATATAGTGGATTATCAAAGGTGTTCTATAGTTAGAGACTTCCAGATCAATGTATGCTAATAGTTTTAAGTCACTTTTCCAATATCGGATGATGATTGCCCTGTTTTCACTTGTACGAGAGCTCCTTCATATATGAAATTCTCCTATCCTGACTAAAATGTATTCTCCAAAAGAAGAAGAAGAATAATAATGAGTATTCTATGTGTCTAGACCCATTTGTTAGGTCCTTATGCACTTGGTTTTAGCTAGTTTGAATCAATTTGAGGTTTATAAGTTAGAATCGGCTGGTAACATACACTTTTAAAATCTCGTCTCGGTGAATAATATTGATTTTTGATGTACTATGACACAATTCCTATATAGTGGATTATCAAAGGTGTTCTATAGTTAGAGACTTCCAGATCAATGTATGCTAATAGTTTTAAGTCACTTTTCCAATATCGGATGATGATTGCCCTGTTTTCACTTGTACGAGAGCTCCTTCATATATGAAATTCTCCTATCCTGACTAAAATGTATTCTCCAAAAGAAGAAGAAGAATAATAATGAGTATTCTATGTGTCTAGACCCATTTGTTAGGTCCTTATGCACTTGGTTTTAGCTAGTTTGAATCAATTTGAGGTTTATAAGTTAGAATCGGCTGGTAACATACACTTTTTAAATCTCGTCTCGGTGAATATTATTGATTTTTGATGTACTATGACACAATTCCTATATAGTGGATTATCAAAGGTGTTCTATAGTTAGAGACTTCCAGATCAATGTATATAGTGGATTATCTATATATAGTGGATTATCAAAGGTGTTCTATAGTTAGAGACTTCCAGAAAAATGAATAAATACAGACCTTAGAGTGCTAGGCGGCGAAAGGCAGACAGGGGAAGCAGAGCGCGTACGCAGCGGCGATGTCTGAAAAGTAACAAAATACTGCTTAGTAGGATCGTCGATAATCTGACCGTCCTTAGAAGAATTGGTGTATTTGTACCCGCCGAAGACCGAGATTGAGAGAACGGGTGACTCTATAAATATCTCGGTCTCTCCGGGAAAATTTCAAACTCCTTCCTGGAAAAATTATCTAAAACCGCAATTTCCGCATCTCACATTCTTCGGCTTCGAAGGGGGAGCGAATGGGCGGTACGGTAAACGTTCACATGCGGCAAGGCAGCTGTCCTAAACCTACCTAAACTAGCGATTAGCGATTCGAAACTGGTTACAGGTTCGAAGTCGCTCGAGTGATCCTCTCCCTTGTCTTGCGGTGATCGGTGTGTACCGAATCTATCGCGGACCATGGCATCCTTTGTCCGGCTATCTCCTGGTATCGGGTAGCCGAATGGTCGAATAGAGTCGTCTTCGGATACTTTTAAACGCAATTTTGCTACTTAAATCTATGGTTTTAACGATATTGAGTATTCATGTGAGTTATTAGGAAGGTAAAGTACTCGTACCGAAAAGTTTTGGAAAATAAATAAATATTTGTATTTTATACCTCTCTGTAGTTGGGCGAAAAATAGGCGTCGGGTGGGCGGCCCGGCGGGCGAGCGCTGGGTTCTAGGCGGTGGCGGGTGGCGGATGCTGGGCCGGAACGGGCAGTCGCCCGCGCTGCTGGACGCGGCTCGGGCGCCGCTGTGCCCGCGCTGGCCAAGGGCTGCAACCGGCCCGCGTGGTGGAGGCAGCGGCGCAGCCGACAACCGGGATGATGACAGCGGCCACTCACTATTGAAAGACAAAAATACAATAAATTGACGATAAATTCTGAAAATAACATGGAATTCTTTATATACTTACTAATTACCCAGAGTTCCGCCGGGGCTTTGAAAATCGATCGACATTTTCACGATATCTGCGTCGTCATCGTCATATCCAACATCATCATCCCAGAACGCCGGCGCTGCACCCTCATCTATTTCATCCGAATTGGACCCCGACTCCTCCAGGAGATCTAGGAACGCCTGGGGCGGCGTCCGATCCGGATCTCGATTAAAAGACATCTAAAAAACAAAAATACATTTTTCAAAAAAAAACAAAATAGTTAGTAACCCAATCGTGTCTGTGCTGTTGACCGTTGAGAAAGTTAATGGGCCCTCGCTGAGGTAGCCACGAAGACCCATTCTGTTCAGGGTTGGTCACACTCACGGGTCGACACCTATTCGACGGCCTCCACGCATGAAATGCGAGCCCGGGTAGGACTCTGGCCTTATGGTCAGTTTCCCCTAGGAATCAAACTTCTGGCGCTCCTGGACGGTCTGCGCACCGTGCGGCATAAGCCAATCGACTGTGCACTCTGACTAACAACTTGGGTTGTCGACTACAACGGGCGAACCCGTCACCCCAGGCTGGTATAACGATCTTACACCGCATGGTGAGACACAGTCTAGATTTCCTCAGTAAATAAGCCCAAATTGAAAAAAAGTTGTATGTTATTTTAAGCTGCATTTTAGTTTTCCTATAAAACCCGATATTCAAATAACCAAATTTCTCAAAAATAAATATATCGAAAAAAAAATTTTTTTTCCGTATTTTTTTGTTGTTTCATATCGATAGAAATCCAAGCCTTCTCTACAAACATTGAAAAATCTCGGTTTTTGCCGCCAAGATATAAACTATGAAAACGTGGTTGCATTTGTAAACGACGTGTAAATATCAAAATACATCTAATTCCTTGAGTATATACCTCCTATATTGAATAATAACGATTTTATAAGCGAAATAAACCAATATTATTACTACATTCGCCTGATATCATTCGTTTCGAAAATATTTTCGCTGCGACGCCATCGAGAATGCGATACGTCACTTCACAAATTTACTAAAAACTAAGTGAAAAAAAGGAAATGGCCTGCTCCAATCGGTAATTATCATTCCTACACAATTTTAGAATGCATATAACTCACTTTTACGGGTAAAATCCAACTAAAAACACTTAAAATCACAATAATTGTAGCGCGCCGCGTAGCACTCGTTCGGCGCTTTGTGTCGCTGTCAACAGTGGAAAGTTCCACGACGTTTGGAGTGTTGCAATATCTCATACAGCTTTTATCGCATGATACTATCGTAGAATTTAATAGTAACGAATCTTTGGCTATTTTCTGGCATCATACGATAAAATAAAGAAGCCCGTTCTATTTTTAAATGGATTTTTTCGCAAACGGCCCCCATCGCGTCCCCAAATGGACGCCCTTCATTTCAGTGTATTAAAACTTGCATCCCCAAAAGGACGCCTTTCATTTGAAGGGTTAACAAATGTATTTATCGTCCTTCTTCTCTCACCCTCCTGGATCGCTACTATTTATCTCCTTCATAACATAAACTAAATCAATATCCGGCCTATTCCAATTTCGCAACCCCATAATAACCCCCTTGGTGCATGTAACCATAATGCCACCGTAATAATAATAATCCCATTGGGTATCTGAGCTCCTCCCTGTCGAATCTAGACCATATCCGACTCTGGGTGTCAACTCGTCCAAAAGCGTAGACCTGATCAGGGTCACGCGTTGAGGTGCGACCTCAACCTTGCCGAGACCTCCATATATACTCCCTCGCAAGTTACCAATACAAAACAAACATGGACCCGAGCAGTGGCTCCAACTCCGAAGACCGCCCACTTCAGATAAAAATTCCCATAAATATTATAGTCGCTCTAAAAATTAGCGCTATTTTTCGATTCTAATTTCTTCATCCCGCTCTAAATAGCGAGACGTCGACAATACCACCAACCATTCTATACTAAATACCAATATTAATATGACTCTCCATTCATCTTATAGTCGCTTTCTATATAGCACTATAACTCAATTCCAAAAATATATTTTATAATAATTATAATAATGATTTTAATCTGGCCCTATACAGTCTCAATAATATAACGATCAACCAACTTTATCAATAACAATAATCCATCGACTTTACTAATAATACTTTGGAATCTTCTCTCCAATATAATAATCGTATCCCGATACTGCTTTGCCATTTAGTTCTTACAAACAAAAAACTTATTACACTAATGAGATTCCTAATCGTGTTCGCTTGTATTTCTTCGCTTTAGGTAGGAATGATTGGACAACAAGTTGTAGGTGATTAGGATAGGATTTAGGATAAGATAGGATAGGATAGGAAAGGAATACTTGTTGCTTAAAACGAAGAGATTCAAACAACACAACGCTCTCCTTGTTATAACTCTTTTCCCAATTTTGCAAAACAATATCACTCCCCTAGATACCCAAATGAAAAAAAACTGTCAGCTTATTAACAATATTTTACAACTCAACGATTTCACGAGGTGCATTCTCTCATACATATAAGTATCAAATGGATAATATGTTTAGTAAATGTAACTGTATGCTATATATATATATATATATGCAATAATGTGTGATTCTAATGTGATAAAAATTAAAACTATAATGCTCAACTAAATGTGTAAGCTAATATGTATTGTAATTAAAAATATTTCTGATTTATTGTATACTGCTTTTGGTGTATGGCATTAATAATTTGTTGCTATTAAGACTTTGGTAATGGAATAGAAATAAGGAATGTGATAGGATAGGTAGTGTATGATAGAATGGTAGGATAGGAATGGTGATAGGATGATGGATAGGATGGTATCTATTACTAGTAAGGAACAGGAAAATGATATTATCTGTAATGTAATTTATAACTTGAAAAATGATGAAATCCTATGTTTGATATATCGTGTTAAAAAAATTTATTATCTTAGTATAATAATACAATACATACACAAGAACACACACCCCGCTACAATCAATAACTCTGATATTCAAAATAATCTGCCGGTTATTCTCTCAATAAAATAATAATAACCGCCATGACAGCCAATATAATAATATTATAATGCTATGACAACCACAAAACATACCATCAACAAAACCGTGAGTTTTTTTTTTTTACTCCCCATAATTTATTGAGCTTCTACAACTAATCACTCAACCGATAGAACCGTAAGGTTCTTTAATCACCCCATACTAATTTTTACCATATCTTTTATGTGGCATCGCCCTATGGCTTTACCTTCCGATTTTATATATAAGTAAGTATTTTAAGTATGTATTTACTAAGTATGTATTTTAAACGTCGGCAAATGTTCTCATATTTGGTATCTATGTCCAATTCTCCTATAATATTCTGTATCGTACCATCCGCCGACATCAATTGTATATTATTTCATTTGTTATCAAACGCACAACCCTGAAATAATGTTATATATTTTCTCCCTATTATATTAACAGAAGATCCTGTATCTACTAATGCTTTTAATTTAAAATTATTTATCCTTACATAAATATAAGGTATCTGATCCATATCATTACTATTTAGGGTATTATTAAAAATGCGAACCGACGACCCCCTCCCAGCCATCGAATTCTCTATTCGTATTTTATTCGAGATTTATCTCTCTCCAGCCTTCGTTTTTTCGATGACGAAGCTGTTTGAGACATTATGATATCTATGTCTATTCTTAATTTATTTGTCGAATTTAATTTATTTTATTTTAATTTAAATAATTTAATTTATTTATTTTATTTTTTGTTATTTTGATTCAAAATAAATTTAATTTATTTTATTTTTATCTAAACGAATTTATTTTATTTTATTTTATTATTGATTAAACGAATTTAATTAATTTATTTTATTTTGATTCAAAACTAATTCAATTTATTTTATTTTTTAATTAAACGAATTTAATTTATTTTATTTTATCCGAAGCAAAAGGTTGACGATTGCTATCGTGCCAAAGGTTATTATCCGCGGCGTCCTAATTACAATTATTTTAATTTATTTTAATTCCAGCCTAATTCTTAATAAAATCTATTTCCTATCAAATTTGTTTATTTTATTTTTAAACTATTCTTATTCCCGAGGTACTATTTTAATCACCGATTCAATTACGACGATTGCAGTCAATATGTGTACATAATGTACAATCACATTAAATTATGTAAATAGGCAGATTTCTAGAAAACAACACACATATACAATATATCAACAATTCGCAATGCTAAATATACAGTTATATCACACGATTCATGTTTCTATATTTCTTATTTATCAAATGCCCAAATTACGATCGATCGGAAATAATTTACTATTTATTTTATTTAGAATCTATCAAGGCCCCACACGTTGGGACGCCATTTGCAAAGAATTTTTTTTTACTTTATCTGCGAGATATGATTTTATAATCTATTTCTCGATATGTTATGTTACGATGCTTTCAATGTCTATTGGCCCACCACATTGGGACGGCATATGTCAGAGAAGATTTTACTATATCTATTTCAATATGTTACCACCATACAACGACAGTGATAATATTACCTTCAAGAGGATAGGCTTCCAATACCTTGCCTAATAATTTCCCTCCTTGTATTTACTTCCTCAATGAAACAAATCTTCTCCAATTAATAATCCATATATTAAACCAAAATGCATATTTAAACAATTAAAATTATAACTTTTTCTATTTTAGTTTAAGTACTATTATTGTGAATTATATTTATAATAATGAGCGCCTAATTCACCACAAAATATTTACAATTTATTCTTTGAGTTATTTTCGATCGATTATTTGTCGATGACAACAATGGCTGCGTTCAGTCGATTGTTAATAAAATAATATTAATAATGATAATGCATGAGTTTAAATCTCCGCCGTGAAATTCGACAATTAGATTCTAATCCTTTATTTATTTAAATGTGTTCAATGTCAATTTATATTGAAACATGAATCGTAATGTTTACATACAACAATAAAATTACTTATAAACTAACACACTGTCAACTAGTCGATGGCGTTCCAGTGATATAATGAATTTAAATGACCGCAGTCGCTAATGCCCGATATAAACTACGACCTGGTTACCATTCAGTCCACTGAATGTCCATATGGTTTTCGTTCTATTATTTCTACTAATACTATTCCCTCCCCGTTATCCGTGGAACCCCATCGATCAGTCAAATAAAAACCCTTATTACAATATAATCTACAATTTTCCTTATCTTTAAACTTAATCTAACATTCAGTATAATTCGAATGTTTCCTTAACTAGTTTCCAAATTAAAAGCACATTATATAATGGCTGGTGTCTGAATCAACGGAGTTAGCAAAGGCTAACTCTCTTCCAAATTAAATAATAGTCTGACTAGAGGTTTACCTCGTAGAACTATCAACGACTATTCATATCAATCGATGTTAAATGCCTCATTTTTAGTTAACGTGCAAATATGTAGAAATCACGCATTTACGTTACAACTACTTAACATTCTAATAATTTCAACAAACCCACAAAACTCGAATATTTATAACCCCAAAAAATATACAACAATGACAATATTGGTTGCTAGCTTCGTCCAAATAATTAAATAACGCCAGCTTCGGCAAAATAAACTTACATATTTTTAGTACATCTTTGCCGACAATGACTCTCGGCTATACTTCCCGTATTTACAGCTGCATTCACATTATGCACTTATAACTAATGTCAATTTCTTCGATGCGTGTCGCCTTTCTAGAAATCTGCCATCACCAAGAAGAATGTCTCTTTAGAAACCCCAGCCGCTTACTATCGTACTGCAATTTTCAAGCCGTTACTGCATTCTCATCAATGTTTTTCCCTTATTTCGACGCTAATTTATACACCTCCGAAGGACGTTCGCAATGTTGTGATCTCAATCTGACGTTTCAGTTTGATTCGCCCGCCATCTTTGATATAATTTTCGTATTTCAACCCGACGAATCTCGTACTTCTATTTTATTTAAAATGTTGGATTTTTACATGCCAACTCGCGTAGCTCTCTCGATTCACATTTTTAGCACTGGATTTTCAATTATTTGTTCGTTTTTAGTGTCTTTGTAAAAAGCGCCTCAATGACGAGTGCGATAAAGCGTTTCTGTGATATACGATCTGCACACTTTATACGAATTTAAATGAACTGGGCACTAAGATGCTTCACAGCATCTCAGTGCCCTTATTTTAAAACTGTTTATTCTCACATCTGAGCCCCAAGATATGCTTTTCTTTCCCAAACTTTCGCAGCTTTAGTGCGTGCAACTAAAATTTCTTAATGGATGCCGGAAGCAACACGTCCATCCCTTTTATAACACCCTTATCGATGTGACCTTTTTTTGATAATTTAACCCACAACTATTGACTAATCAATCATAAAACGATCTGATTTATCTATTTTTTCGTTAAATAACGCTCTGCCACATTGCTAACAAACGAATTTCTTAACGATAATTCGTGCTTCTAATTCTACAAATGATTTTAAGTATTTATTTTACGTATTATGAGAAATTGATGTTTCATATTCGGCGGGAAATCATCATACTTTGACTTAACCTTGCCGCCTTTCTTGCGCGTCGTTTCCGCTTTCGCATTTGAAAGCGAAATAATATAACTATTTTATTTCAATTTTATTTATTGATAGTATTTTTATCTAGTAATTCCTCTATTTTAATTAAGTGTTTCTAAATTTCCTCATTTTAACTATTAAATTTTATTTTGACTGGCAATTATTTGGTGAAAAATTCTTTGGACATCATCGATTCGGCTTTCTTCCATCGATGTCGATTATGTTTTCCAATTTCTCTTAATAATAAATTAAATGTTCTTCAAATGACTTTATCAATATTGCTATTAATTCTCCCATAATTCCTACTATTTAATGAACCCCTTTTTATATTTCTTTGAAAAACCAATCGGTCGACTTTTTAAGACCATAAACATGCTTCTATTGTCTATTTGTCAATTATTGATATTTACGTCGATTTTTCGTAAACATCTCAAAATATGCTAATTTCTTGCCAAATATTCCTGATTATCTATATTTAAACCCCTAATAATGTCCTTAACTCTCAAAAACCACTCAAAACCCCTTTATTTATGTGACGCTGGCACTGCACTCTATAGTTTAGCAACTGACATTCTTCATCTGTCAAGTTTAGTTCCTAATTAAATCGCTAGATGTCACTATGATCTTTTTAAAGTACAATTTAATTTTAAAAATTCGATTAATCTATTTCCGGTTAGCTTAGAGCTGCTAAGCGATCATGTGATGATTTTCAGATCATTACAGAGTGTCTTATTTGTGAGTGTCTTATCTCTTTAACCATTTATGCAGTAAAAGGGAAATTATATGCAGTAAAAGGGAAAAGTCTTTTGTTGTAAACACGAGACGATAAATTTACTTATTTTGATAAGAATTCATAGTTGTTGATAATATGACCAATAAACATGACCTAACGATTTAAATTATTTTGTTAATATAAAAAAACTACTTTTTGTGATTTAAATATAAAATTTAGACATATGCTGTCGCTGACTTTTTGTAGGCATTACCAAGCTCTACAATTTTTCTCTAGAACTCAATAATATATGTCTCATCGTTAAAGCAGCGTTCGTAAGAAACGTTTTCATTCGACCGTTTTTTCTCCGACTTACTTTTCAAATCCAACTACCACGAAAAAGTCTTTTTATTTTTCGGATTACTATATAGCCCTATGACACGTACAATTAACGTGGATTTCCATTGGTAAAAGAATTTTCAAAATTGGTTTAGTAGATCGAGAGATTACTTCCTAAAACCTCAAAAACTTTAGCTATTTATAATATTCGTATAGATAACTAATAACGAATAGGTTTGAGGAAGTCAAATATTTATTTTTACATTTTAATAGACTTTTATTATCATTTCTTTTTCCCCCAACTTTTAATCTATTGAGTCTATTCTTACGAACTTATAGAAAGGACCCATACAAGGTGGAGTGTGTGATACCCAAGTGCACTTTACTACCTGTCGCGCGCTCTGAGGCTGATGCCGGACCGAATGATTACACTGATCGGAACGGAAACGTCGCATTTGAAGCTACCTACTAAGACAATGAACTCGCGCATCGTTATTATTTAACAATTATTACAATTATTACGCAAGTAGTATAACTATACTAACACTATCTAACGGCATTCTGTACTACTACTACACTGCGAGCAATGGCGTTTCGCAAGCAACTTCGCTAAACCAGATAGCACACTGCACGGATCGTTTGTAGTTACAGCGCGGCAGCGTTCAGTTCCTGTGGTAAGATAAAACTCTACTGGAACGATTTCACCGTATATGTCTGTACGACGGTATATTCGAATATATCAGCAAATTTTAAAACTAACAGCGTAAAATTAGTCATAGTCTTATCTAACTTGCTTGCCCGCACATAGTCCAAGGGTCGAAAGTGTCTCAATATTTTATATCGCTGGTTTCTAACCAATGTCGCTTTTGTTTTCTATGCGTCCCCGAGAAAAGTCATTTTATCTCCAAAGTTACACCTTCGAATATTTTGAGTTATTTATAGAGATCGCAGCAGATACAAAATATAGACAAACTTGGGTTGCAACGGGTGAGCCCGTCACCTAAGGAAGTTTTAACGATTAGTCGTTCATCTCCCTGGAGTGAACGCAGAAGACTTGGGGACAAAACAGTCCACCGTCTAGCTCCGCCACAAGCCCGTAAGAGGCCAACGCCTTAACCGCAAGATAGCCAGGAATTTTATCCAGCGGGCCGACACTCACGCCCTTACTTCCAATTGTAACCAGATTACTCCGGTCTTTCGATTGGTTACGAGTTCGAGGTCGCTTGCGCGGTCCTCTCCTTCACGAAGCGTTGAAACGGGGTTTACCGAATCTATCGCGAACCACAGCGTCCTTTGCCCGGCTGTTCACCCAGGATCGGTCATTTCAAGAGCAGTCGCCGTAAGGTCCGCAACCACCCCCGCTCTATAGGAAGCAGTACTGCTTCCAGACTCCCCCGACTGTTAGTCAGAGTGCACAGTCGATTGGCTTACGTCGCACGGTGCGCAGACCGTCCAGGAGCGCCAGAAGGTTGATTCCTAGGGGAAACTGACCATAAGGCCAGAGTCCTACCCAGGCTCGCACTTCATGCGTAAAGGCCGTCGGATAGGTGTTGACTCGTGAGTATGACCAACCCTGAACAGAATGGGTCTTCGTGGCCAACTCAGCAAGGGTCCATTAACTCCCACAAAATATAATATATATATAACAAAATATAGACAAAATAAAATATTATTATCATCAGAGTTTTTGAGAAAATAGCAAGTCTAAAAATACATTAAACTACTGATCCTAGTTCAAGAAGATCGCCATCGGGCCTAATATCTTCCAGTTGACCGACATGTTGATGTGATAATAAAATAGGCAAAATTTGGAGACAGGCCGGCGACGCAACTGTTGCCCTGTCTATAGGTTGTAATGCAAGTGCGCGCACGGAGACAAAAATGTTGCCGACCAGCCATTTGTCGCACAACCGCCCCGTCGATAGCGCGTCTCTCACTATTTTATTCGCGAACGCTACTCCAACAAAGAATGTTGATTTCGGAAGAAGATATTGTAATTTCGGGAGAGATGGACCAGCGGGAGGGACGGACCACCTAAATTTCTCCCAAACTCAAGTTATTTTTTTAAAAAATATTAACACTGAAATGGTCCTATCTAAGCAAATTGTACAAAATAAGACGGCCGTATTTTGTTTTGTTTTTTAGAAAAATTGAGAAAAATGTTTTCACAGTGTAAGTTTTTTTTTTCTATGTTTGCAGTCATAACGAAGATATGTAGCGAATATTGAATTTCTATTATTAAAACTAGCATCACTGTACTTGCATGTTCTTAAAGCGGCTATATAGCCTCCAAATTTTTGATAAACGTTTATGCCTATAGCGCGAGGGAGTAAACCGTCTGTCTTCACGATTTAGGAGAGATGGAGCAGACAACTCTCCATTGTGATTTCTTCCAAACTACAAATATTTTTTTCAAAACTGACAACATTGAAGTGGTCCTGTCGAGCCAGCTGCAAAGGGTGCAAAATAAGACGGCCGTATTTTGTTTTGTTTTCTAGAAAAACTGTAAAAAATGCTTACACAGTGTCAGTTTTCTTTATGCTTGCAGTCATAACAAGGTTATGTAGCGAATATTGAATTTGTATGATTAAAATTAGCATCACTGTACTTGCAGTTCTCAAAGCGGCAATATAGCCTGAAAAATTCGATAAACATTTATGCCTTTAGTGTGAGGGGTTGAATCGTCTGTCCTCACGATATAGTAGATATGGCCCAGATATATTGCTAGTGCAATGGACCACTTTAAATTTGTTTTTTTGACATTTTGGTAGTTTTTTGAGTTTTGGGCATTTGTTGATGTTTAATTTTCGAATTGTCAGAAATGCGTTTAACATGAGTGAGTTTAAAAGTGTCTTTTAGAGGAAAACGGACTAAGGTTGTTCTAATCAATGATGTTAAGGCTTCTGAAAGACGGACTGGGAATGAATAAAGCCGCAAAACATTTGGAACATAAAATCACGTTTAAGCGGACCTTAAAGAATAAAAATGTACCTATCCAAAGTATTATTTATTTTTCCTAGATCCATCTCATCTTAGTAGGTGGTCCAACTCACCCATAAGTGTGGGAGAGATGGACCGCGGCTACCTTTTCTTTTGATTCTAAAATGTTACCTTTAAGAAACTGTGGTTTTGCTATATATATTTTATAAATGGTAGAGTATTAATAGTATATTCACATATTACCATAAGCGTGTGTTTTACTCATTCACAAAAAAAAATGGGCCCAAAAAAAAAGTGGTCCATCTCTCCTCAACTTACCCTATAGATAATAATAGACTGATTGAAGAAGTGGAAAGCAGACCGTTGTTATATTCAAATTTAAATCTCTTTTTCAACCACTTGTAGAATGTTGTAGATTGTAGATTGCCTTCACGCGCAAAAAACTACGCCTCAACTTTTTGGCCGATTTTGTAAATAAATACTAACAATATCGTTTTTTCGCTCTTGTTACCTAGTAATTAATTATGTGTCGTGCATATTACATATTTATAAAATTTATATGGGGGCCGGTGGAAACGGTTACACTCGGATCTGCCAAGTGCCTATAGGCACTGATAGGCACTATAGGCAGTCGATGGGTTAGTTGAAGAATTGGTTTCCAAACTTTTTTCGACCAAGGACTACTAAGACTTTTTTGTTTGGTGCAAGGATCACAAAGTTTAATATAAAAGCTCTATGAATTAGAAAAAAAACATTAATCTTTTACTTTTAGTTAAACATAAAACTTACAATAATATTTCAAGATATTTCAATAACAAAGAACGGTAAATTGTAAATTAAGGTGTTTTTTTAAATTGCATTGTTTATAAAAGTAGGGTTCTCTTTTTGCAAGTTGTAAGAGCATTGTGAGAAAATGCAATTAATAACGGCATATTTGATTACGATGTTATACGACAAATTTGTCGATTTTTTTTAACTCTCAATTTACTAAATATTGTATGAAATTCTCCTAATGTCAGTCTATAATGGATGCGCCCAATATTCCCTTTTCGCCATCGTCTTCGATTTCTAAGAACAAGCTCCCAGACCACATCCGCCTATTCGAAATCCATGTCGATGAATGCGATTTTTTTAACGAAAAAGTAGCGTTGCTGTCGCTCCCGAGTGCGCATCGTCCAAATCTCTTCAAGGAGACAGTGGCAGAGACAAAAAAGTTACTGTGCATCTAAGTTGCTCGTGGGCGCCCGCTCTAATGCATAACAGTATCCGCGGAACTAACGCAGGCAGATACAGTCCTATTGGAATTAAGACAGATATAGATGATCAGCGTGCGGGTGTCAGGTAAGATTTTCCACCTGGGCCGTCGGAATTATTTTGTTTTACGTTGGAGTTTTCTGAAAAAAAGTTTATGGGTGAAAGAGAGACGGTAAATAAGCAAAAGCGAGCCAGATAGTGTGTGGATGGCGGGTAAGAATTTTGCGCATAAGCCGTTGCCATTCCTTCTTTTAAAGTTGGGGTTTTCTTAGTATTTTCTATTTTTATATGATTTTGTTTTTATTTTCTGGCTGTGATAATGGAGTTGATTTGATTTAGCTTCACAATTGGATTTTAGTTCAACTGTTAATTCATATAACTACTTGTAGGTAATAAACAATATTTAACTAGATTAAATAACTAGTTTATTTCACAGAGTCATCTATATCATCCAAAACAACCGATGTGTATAATTTTAATACGACAATGATTAATGAGTTTAACTTTGAATTAATATAAATACGACATGGATTATTTCTTTACAAAAGCACAACTAATTGCTATAAGTCTCTAGTTGTTACACTCTCGGTACAACATTCACACAAAAATGGCCAATGTCGTTTAGCTAGTTTTAGGTCAACTATGAATCTAATAATGATCTCTTTGTTTTTGACCAATAATGGACCTAGTTTTATACATGTACTAGATGACCCAGTGAACTTAGTACCACTTAAAATTGATTTGATTCTAACTCTTCATAAGAGTTTATTGATCCTAATTAACCTTCCAAATCCAATTCATTGAAATCTATAATATGGCCGAATCATGCACGGTTTGAGTTTCGTTTGGTGATTTAATGAAAGTCGTTATTAAATAAATTCAATATATTTAATTTACATGATAAAACATAAATGCTTTTACGACTTTTCCGACTTTTTCGGCTTTTCCGACTTTTCCGACTTTTTCGGCTTTTCCGACTTTTTCGACTTTTTTGCATTTTTCGACTTTTTCGACTCGTGACGTTTTCGACTTTTTTGACTTTTCGACTTTTACACAATCGCACGGAATGAATAACAGTTATGGATGGCGCAGCTGTCAAACGATAGGATCGCCGCAAACGCCATCTATTGAAAGAGGCCCATTTCCCAAAATGACCAATTTCGATTTTTTCGATTTTCAGTTGTTTCTTTTAATTTTTCATAAATATTTTTTTTTGCAAACCATCCCTGAATCAATAAAACAAAAAATAATAATTCAAATCGATCGAGTCATTTTTGAGATCTTGCGAGACTAACGCACGCCGATTCATTTTTATATATAAGAAGATAAACCCTTTGAAAATGATGACCGCACGCTAATCACAGCCTGTATAAGCGTCGATGTATTGACTCTTGTTATGAAATGTAGTTTTATCCTGTATACAATGAAACAATAACACTGTGTATCGATGTTTACTCTCCCAGAACAAGTCCAAAGGGATCGATCATTTAGATATTTCCGCAGCAGGAAATCCCGAGAACATTAACGCGATTTTTTGTGGGTCGCGCCGCGCGGGCGAGGACAGCGTGTAGATTGTCGAAAGAGGCGACGCGCACAGCTGGAAAATTGTTTTGCTCCCCGCGGTGTGCTCTTGTCCCACCACTAAATCAAAAGTCGAGGGACGAGGCAGAGGCACAGTCTAAACATATACCAGTATGCTGAGTCTCTGAGGTTTCGAGCATACACCGTGGATTCTTCAGTTTATTTCTTTTTTTAAAGTTTTTATTTACCTTGCAATGCTTGTTTGTTTGTTTAGATCAAATCTTGCAAGCTGAATTAGAACTTCTCCCTCTTATTCTATGGAGTTGAAATATTACAAGTTGGTTCAGTTCCGATGACAATGCATATTTATGAAGCGTGACCTGATTTTACACCCAGGAGCGGCTCCCGACGAGGATACTAATAAATATCTTAAACCTAAAAAGTATATTAAATTTTATTGTTTTATTTCATTTTCTCTCTGCGTGTTTTGAAAATCTCTCTGTTTACAAAATTATATGAACAATATACCTATTTGCTAGTCGCCAAGTGAGTTACGAACGGCCTCCCTGAATTAAGGTTGGCTCATGTAAAATATGTCGAGCTCATACTATAACTCGAAATAACTCTTATTAACCTGTTTTTTTATATTTTTTTCGGGAAACATACAGCGCTTCGTTGGTTATTAAAAATTTTCTTGGTACAATATTTCACTGGCCGATGAACGGTTTCTTGCAGTAGTGTCTTACAGATTTTCGTTTTATAATAAATTATTAAAATTAAATTGTAATTAATAAAATTACATAATCTCAAACTATATTATATTTTTATCCGCATTGATATATAAGGCCTAGATATACCCTCAGGTACAAATGAGTTGGGTTTCCTGAGGGAGGGATGAGGAGGATACTAAGATATTTTTTAGGTTTAAGAATTGACAGCAAATTAAATTGGAATACCCATATCGATGAATTAGCTAGTAAGTTATGTAGTTCTATATACTCCATAAAAAAAAATCGAGTTGTATGCCAGACAGCACCTAACAGAAACCGCAACTAGAGCGGACATTAACTTTTACCATACACGCGGTAATTCCCTTTTATGCGTACTCCGAACAAGACTGGCAAAAGTACAGAAGAGCTACTTATACCTTAGCATTAAATTCTACAATTTACTCCCTACCACTATCAAACAACTGGACGACAAACAATTTAAAAAAAACATTAAGGAGATGCTGATAGGCCACCCTTTCTATAATCTGACCGAATTCGAGGGCCATGACTTTACAAATATTGTACCAATTTGTATGATAATTATATATGTACTTCTAGTATTTAAATTTAAGATTTAGCTTTAGTTTGATTATTAAACAATTTACTTACTACTTTGGATGTTACTATGTACAGTTTTTAGTACGTATATATTTGATTTATTGACTATTTCAATTGTTAGGCTTATGCTTTGATTATTTAACTTTTTAACTGACTATTTTAATTATTGTGTGCTTAGTAGGTAGCCATTGACTATTCTTTAATTTGTTTTGTAATACGATTCTACGACGCATAACTTTCAGTAGGTTCCAAAGTTTCTTAGATACTATATATTTTTTTAAATTAATATATGTATGTAACGTAAAGATTAAAGTATTAATGACACTTACTACATAAAACACAACTATTTTAACACGTCCAAGAGCGGTTTTTAGCCTCCAATTGGACACGACGTAAATGTAATGTAATGTAATGTATAAATACCTATATCCCATCCCTCTTATTTCCTGACCTATCGTCCTATTGTTGATTCCTGTGATGATTGAATTTGCGTTGATAAACATCAATATATAAAGGCCTAGATAGGCCTATCGCGCGCGAAAATGACCACTTGAAAACCAATATGGATCGTCGCCAGTAGCACACTATACTAGAGACAGTAACTTCTCTTAGAACATAATTGAAATCAAAGCGAATACGCCACGAGTCGTAAGGGCTCGGATATAGCTGCCAGATGTCCCGCTTCTCGGTCCATGCAGATATACAGCCTTTATCTGCGCGTAACGCTAACCATAGGCGTTCGTCGGGACGTACCCCTCTGTCCACATTCCTAGCACCCTCTTCCCGCAATGCCCTGTAGCTCGAGAGTAAAGCTATGTGAGCGATCCCGCGACGAATATTGCCGTGCTATTCTCTCGCATACTGTTCAATGTATTGCTCTCTCTGTCACATGTTTTTACGAGCATAGGATAAAACCCAACTCATTTGTACCTGAGGGTATATCTAGGCCTTATATATCAATGTCGATAAAATATAATATAGTTTGAGAGTAATTTGATTTATTACAATTTAATTTTAATAATTTATCATAAAAGTAAAATCTGTAAGACACTACTGCAGGAAACAATTCATCGGCCAATGAAATATTGAACCGGGATAATATTTAATAACCAACGAAGCGCTGTATGTTTCCCGAAAAAAAAAACGGTCAATAACAGTTACAGCCCTGCGCTTTTCGAGTAAATTGCGAGTGAATGCCGAGTGAGCGGATTGGTGGATTACCCGTAGAGTGTGGCAGAGGCCTACTACGCCAATTCCACACGCGACCGAGCAAACGCCTCATTTCCCCCGCCCCTTTTTTATATTTATTTACGGCTTGTTTTCCAAATATATCATCTGTTTTTTGTTGCGTGTGTGTGTCTGCTCCTCAGGTTTTTACTCCAGAGAGGGCTGGAAGCCTGGGCAATCGCAGCTGAAGCGCAACGCGATTGAAGGACATTGAGTTGTGGTTGTATGTGAATCGAATGGTTTTTTTTTAATTTCCGTGCCCACAAACCGACTACGAGAAAAAGTATGGTCAACGCGCTAAAAAAAATCACACAAAGACTAAAATATCCATTTTGAGCCCTTACGAGTGACAATAACCAGGTTGAAGCCAATTGATGATTAACAATTGCCGGATTGAAGTCTAATTGTGTGTCCGTGGTGGGAGCTAATGGACACTGTTGAAACTAGAGCTCTCAACTATAACGGCGAACCCGTCACCTCAGGAAGTTTTAACGATATTTATCGTTCTGTCTCCCGTTAGGTGAGTGCAGAAGACTTGGGAAGAAAAACAATTTCCCGCTGAACGTTCCGTCGACCCACAGAACTCGCCATTGTGATGTCTTCCGCCCGCCGCATTGTTCAACCAATAACGAGTATGAATTATTGTGATTGTGAGTGGTACGCATCTCTGTGCGTCCACAAGGGATGTGACCCAACAAGCGTTCTACGCTAATTTGCGGTTTCAGATGTGTCCAGCACACAGTCTGGTCATGCGATTCATTGACTGCCTTTGCAGTCTGAATCTTTTCTTTTTTTTTTCTTATTTTATTTTTTTTTTAATCTAGATGTTTTCTGTTTGGTTCTTTACAAAATATGACTTACAAAGAGGGCTAAGAGGGAATTGATTCTACATTTACATTTATACACTTTGTTTTACGATGCGAAGTAATGGTTTAAAGATACATTTACATTTCTACAGGTTCTTTGCAAGGCAAATCTAATGTCACGGAAGAAGTCCGATTTCGGTTATAAATGGGTTTCAGTGCTACTTATGTGGGGTTATAAACAGTAGTTATAAACGGAGTGGGGGGCTTGTTTCCAGCTCTTAATGTCACCTAGATCTCTAAGATATTTTGTAACTACCCACTATGTGGTTGGGTCATTAGTATGCAGATCACTGACCTTGGCTTGTCCCAGTAAACTGTGACTTTTTGCGGCGAGGCCTGGGCAGCGATGTGTATGCTGTATTCTGGTTCTTCGCCACATATTCGGCATTTCTTGCTGTCGGTCAAGCCAATATTGAATAGATGTGCTCTAAGGAACGTGTGTCCGATGAGAATACCTATAGTAGTTCTAAGGTTTTTCTTGCTCATGTCAACGGGAAGAGGTTTAAGTACACTGGAGTTTCAAAATGCGAGCTAATACAGATTTCTAGAAAATCGATTTTCTAAGGTTGTGATGTACCTAAATATGTAGATTGCGTGATAACTGTAAGGTTTAGCGTTAGGGCGATGTCGTGGAGGAATACACAGCCAGACACAAAGATAGACTGCTATATGAAAACGGTCCTAATGGTATCGTAGAGGCTCATAAGAGATATTTCCGATTTCAATTCGAAAACAAAAAAAATGCGCGTTTACAATACTGTATCTGTTTGTTGATTGGTGGGCCAGGAAAATTAAAATATATAAGTAGTAAGGTTTTACGACTGGATAAGGAGTGGTTTTATGTGTTCATTTCGTGCACGGATACAACTGTATTCGCAAACGTAAACACTCCTGCACTCGCCCTAACAATGGACATAAATAATCCAAAGAAAGATTGCTTTGCCCTAAACCGCTTCTTATCTCTTGTTACAAAATCAGTCACGGGCTCTGCGCTATGTCGCCTCTGTCACCTTATTTATCTCTATCGCCTTACATTCCTTGTATTCGAGGAACGGCTCGCTTAGCGAGGTCGGCCAATGCATCAAAGTCAGTCATTTCACGGCGAACACGAACGTTAAAATGCTGCTACACGTTTAGGTAATTAACTTTGTAGGCGTAACTCTCCGCCGAATCATTTGTAAGGGGATATTTTCTCTGTTAAATCAGCACTGTGTTTATTTTCTCCAAAATATAATTAAATAGTAGCTTTGAAACATATTATTATATAAGAGTGAATTAAAGTGAATTAAAAAGAGTGCATTAAAGTGCATTAAAATGAATTATTATAAAATGTTTTTGATTCGAAGAGAAGTTACATATTAGTAGCTCTGAAACATATTATAAATAAATTAATAGTTTTAAAAAAACACTAAAAACACGCTTTTATAAATGCACATAAAAACCAAAAAATGCCTATCTTCCGGCTTCATCATCAGACCTTGAAACCTAATCGTGGTCAAAGTTCATTCCAAGACTTTTCTAACAAGTCCAAACACAGCTATGATACGATGTTCCATCATAAAGTTCCAGTTCATATCTTCCGACTCCATCATTAGATCAGTTCGACAGGACCATATTATTGTATTAACATCAGAACTACATACAGCTTCCAATTTTCATGACGCTACGATCCTTGGAAGATGGTTAAATTATTTACCTTAGATTCCATTACATAGTTACTGTTAGTTACATACAGGTCAACCTAATAAAAGCGTGTTAAAATGAGTAATGGCATGTACATCAAAATTATTTATTAAAAAATGTTTTTGATTTGAAGAGAAGTTGTGGCATCAACACTGCCAACCGAGACTAAATAGGCATTCCTAACAATATTGCTAACTGTGATCACTTGACCACCTTACATTAATTATGAAAAAGCATTGGACGCCGTAGAAAATTAGACGATCGAAGAAGCCCTAGCAAATTGTCTGTTGATTGTAACGAATTTGTAGTTGCATTCGCGAATATTTCGACGAGTGTTTGCAAAATAATGCCACATCCTGCTTAACTCTGCATGAGACAATCGATAGCATTAAAACATTTAAAATTAATTAAGACCCGCATGTTACTAGAAGGTTTTAAATTGGTAGGGTGAAAGCCAATATAAAAAAGGGCTAGTATGTAGGTTCGATATCCATCCAGGCATCCACAGGTGATCGGGCTGAAATGGTGTATTTCGAAGTAAGTCAGACAATACTGAATTCTATAGACGGTAGCCAAACGGGGTGATCGGTTCTCAAATTCAAAATAGGTCATAGATGGTGGACCAGGGATATTCTCGAATTTCTCAGATCACGCCTGAATTTAATAAGACTACGAGGCACTGTTATCCACCTCTACTTTGGGTGGATGACGTCCTGCGATCTGGAGGACGAGTCAGGAGGAGAAGACCTTAAGAACGGCGAGCGTGGGAGACCTTTGTCCAGGAATGGACCATAAGAATGATGACAATGATGACGTATATATATGGTTTAATAATGGTTTAATACTTTATTCATTTCATTTGTGTACATTTAGCCCCATTGTTATCAATGTTATAAGTAACTCGGAAAAATTGAACACCGAAATGCAGCTAATGCTCATTGCCCACCTAACTAGGACTAAACTGTCCCGTATCTAGGCGGGTCAGAGTAATTAAAATAAGTAATACAACTTATGTAACAATTAGCCTAATTAACTTGAAAAAACTTTTTATTTTTATAATAAATGAATGTACTTAATTATTTTTTTATTTTTTTATTATTATTTTAAAATTGAATAATATATAATTATAAATAAATAACATTATAATACAAATCAAAACACTAAATTTGTACGAATAATACATTGTAGGTAATACAATATGGCAAATACACATATACGTAAATACCATATCAATAAATAATAAATGATGTATGGCATAAACATATTTATAATTTTATAAAATATATAAATAAAATTATAAAATCACTGCTAAAAAATATGAACTAAAATAAATAAAAATATGATATGATATACTATTAATATATATATACCATAAACAATTGCTCAAGCAAGCGTAGGCAACAGGGAATTCAGTTTTAAGTTCTGTTGGGTGAAATATGCAAACATATTCCAAAACAAAAGGAGGATTTGTAGCACGGATGACTCTTCTTCTTAAAATACATATATGTTCCCATACCTCAGCCAGGAACTTTACGGATACCGAAAAATAACGAAATGTCCCAGTACATAATTGTCTTTGTAATTATACTTATATCTATTTTCTGTTTCCCCGTCTTCAACATTGTAGGGTAAGCACAATAAAACTATAAAATTGCAACATTGAATAATAATTATGATGTAAGTGTATGGGACTTGGTAGCTGGACATTATAGATGTGGGTAATGCCTAAGCTTTTCAAACGTTTTGATGATATTATGTGATATACGTTATTTTGTATGATAGAATATTAAAAAAAACTATTATTTAAAATCACTACTCTTCATTGAAGTCTTCTCCAATTGTGGATAGCAAAAATACTTAGCTGCAGAGTTGAACACCTGAGTTTTATTTATTGGATCGATTTAAAAGACTTCAAGTTTGTTAAGAATTATTGTTGACACGTTTATTCTAACTGTAAAATACTTAACTCAATACTATTGTATTGAGTTAAGTATTTTCTCACTTTCGTTATCTAGAAAACATTGGCCATATGTAATTATGGACTTCGTAAGATTAAAGAAAAAGTATAGGCACTTCAGTATTTTAAAGCATTTTTTGATTAAAATGTCAGTAAGTTACTTCTCCCCCCATGACAATGTATGGCTTCTATAATGCTCATAGCTACACCCTCAGTTACCTAGTTTCTTTGTATATGGACTGTGCCAATAACTCCATTCTCTTCGAGACAATACAATTTCTGTGCGAGCGTTGGCAACAAACTGTGTTTTACTTCATCGTTTTCAGTTTTATTAACTGCTCGAGTATCCTGTGTTTTATTGTCAGACGACGTGCATAACGGTGCGGGGATATTATTCTGTTTGTTGTATAATATAATTCGGTTACGTACACATAATATTTTGATTGGGTGTAACGTTATATTGTCTTTGTCTGAGTTTGAGGAATGGAAAAATTTGAAGGCTTATACAAGAGTATACAGTTAAATACTACTCCCTTACTTTCACATCATTGAAAAACTGACCGAAGTGTAGTTTTCATATCGATATTGAATTTCTATTGAGTATAGTAACCCAATTGTGTTCACGGCCATTATTTAAAATGTTGTGTACAGTTAGATATAATGTTTAACAAAATTAAATGTATACCCAAAACGCTAGTAGAGTAATTAAAATATATCCCTATAATTTTACTACCTTGATGCAAATGGTAATAAAATATAAATGCATGTTCAAAGATATACTATAATCTAAAAAAACTACTTGAAAAGGCAGACTTACCAAGATAATTTATAATTTTTATTTCATATTTTGTAATACACATCAAATTTACAAAATTGTAAAACTGTTAACATATTACATACCTAGGTATAAAAAAAAACAAAAATTGTACGATAAAGTTGCACAACCTATAGAGTTCCTCCGAGGAATAGAACCTAGTTTGAATTAAAAAGTTATTTAATTTTTTCTTAAATACGGTGTTGCTAATGCATCGCCCGGGATATTTTCGTTCGTACGGACAGCCCAATCGTGCATTACGAACACGCGATTACGATCAGCAGCGCGACCCCAGATTTTGATGCCGAAAGATAGCAAAGCGTGCACATACTAAAACAGCACATCTGTGGCACTGGTATCTAACCGATTTCTCAGACGAAATAAACACTAGTGCACAAGCCTGACTTTTCACAAAGCAAGTCAATATTTTATGGAACCTAGAACCTAGATGTCAACCGCAAATCCATGGAACCTAGATGTCGATAATATGGTTAAATGGATTCCATTGTATAGGACGTCTTAACAGTTTGTTGTTACAAGCAAATTAAAATTTATCACGATTGTTTTGGTGGTATTTAGAATCATGTCGTTTGCCTCAAAAAATATATCGAAGTCTCTCATCACTATTCATAGTGCTACAGTATTTGCGTATTTGATGATACTACTAGTGTCATCTGCATATAACAATAGGTTGGTGTCTTTCATTGCGCCAGCCTTATCATTCATATATACGAAAAATACTGAGAAAAATCTTCCCAATTCGGACGAATCACTATCAACTACCGTTTTTTGTTTTTATCACATTTGTTTTGGTGGCATTTAGAATCAGATAATTTGGTTTAAACAAATGTGGCAATTACATAGAATCATATCATTGTGTGGCATTTAGAATCATATCATTTGCTTATATCAAAGCCTTTCAACACTATTGAGAGTGCTTTAGTAGGTATTCATGTCTTTGATGATAGCGCTAGTGTCACCAGCATATAACCAAGGGTTGCCGTTTTTCGTTGTCACTACAATGTCATTCACGAATAAGGTAAATCTAACATTTACGAAGAAAGAACGCTCATGGTTACGGAGCAAAACACAAAACAACGCCCGTATTTTGTTTTCTATTGAAACATAAATTCTTGTTTTCTGCAAGAAAGCTCGATAGGAGGTTTAGGATCGTCTTAAATTCAATTTCTTACAGTCAACCTATAATCTATGTAGGTAGCTATTAGAATTATTGACTACCTTATTAAATAACCCTTTAATTTGTTTTTTAATACCTTTCTACGACGAATAACTTTTAGTAGGGTCCAAATTTTCTTAGATACTATATTTTTTTTAAATAATATATGTATGTTAAGTAAAGATTAAAGTAGTAATGAGACTTACTACTTAAGAAACAAATATTTTGACACGTCCAAGAGCGGTTTTTAGCCGCCAATTGGACACGGCGTAAATGAAATGAAATGAAAATTAAATCATGGAAAACATAATTTGCGAATAAATTAACAAAACGCTTGTTTTTATTAATTGGACAATGAAGGATAATGAACGACCACTCTATGTGTGAGTCCCCGGATGAACTTGGATAAAACTAAAGTTATGCCTAATGCCAATTTTGACCCGACACCGGGAATTTTTGAGAATGCGACTATCGAATGGAGGAAGACGTCCACCAAGGGCAGAAAATCCAGCGCGATAAACTAAACAACGCCAAAGAGGCTGAAAGAGAAATTAGACAGGATTGGACAGCAATTGAAAAACTCCGCCGTATCTTATTTTTTCTTATACCCCCAAGGCCGATGCTTTTTTGGGTAACCCGCCTTGTTGCCTATCGGCAACATCTTCTAGGTGGGCATTTATAGCATCACGCAGTCAAACACTCAGGCAGTCACCCATCCAAGTATTGACCGCGCTCGACGCTGCTTAACTTCATTAACAACGAGGAGAACCGGTGTCAACGCGGCTACGGATGCTACATACTGGATGTTATCCGGGAAAAAAACCGCCGAAGAGCCAAGGTGGTGGACATAGCTCGGAAGAGAAGCAAGCTGATATAGCATTGGGTCGTTAACATATGGCGAAGTACCAATTTGATCTACCGCAATGCCTGAAAACCAAAGTATACAACCAATGCGTCTTTCCTGCGGTGAGGTACGATGAGGTAAGTTGGACCTTGGCTGTGGGGTGTCGTCGATATATTTTTAATCGTTCAGCGAGCTATGGAAGAGCTATGCTCGGAATACCTTTACTGGATGTTATCCGGAAAAAAGATATCCGACGAAGAGCCAAAGTGGTGGACATAGGTCGGAAGACAAGCAAGCTGAAATAGCATTGGGTCATTAACATATGGCGAAGAACCAACAACCGTTGGTACAGGAAGTCCCGGTATGGATATATTACAACTAGGGTTGTCGACTACAGCGGGCGAGCCTATCACCTCAGGACGTTTTAACGATTAGTCGTTCTCTCTCCCGTGAAGTGAACGCAGAAGACTTGGACAAAACAATCCACCGCCAAGCTCCGCCACATGCCCGCAAGAGGCCAAAGCCTTAACCGCGAGATAGCCAGGAGTGTTACCCAGCGGGCTTACACTCACGCCCTTGCTTCCAATTGCGACTAGATTACTCCGGTCTCTCGATTAGTTACGAGTACGAGGTCGCTTGCGCGGTCCTCTCCATTACGAAGCGGTGAAACGGTGTATACCGAATCTATCGCGGACCACAGCATCCTTTGCCCGGCTATTCACCCAGGATCGGGTAGCCGATGATCATTTCAAAAGCAGTCGCCGTAAGGTCCGCAACCACCCCCGCTCTATAGGAAACAGTACTGCTTCCAGACCTCCCCGACTGTTAGTCAGAGTGCACAGTCGATTGGCTTACGCCGCACGGTGCACAGACCGTCCAGGAGCGCCAGAAGGTTGATTCCTAGGGGAAACTAACCATAAGGCCAGAGTCCTACCAAGGCTCGCGCTTCATGCGTGGAGGCCGACGGATAGGTGTTGACCAGTGAGTGTGACCAACCCTGAACAGAATGGGTCTTCGTGGCCAACTCAGCAAGGGCCCATTAACTCCCCATGGATATATTACAGCCCGATTTTCCGACAAAAACGATTGTGGAAAGCGACTAATAGAGGAAGACGGCGAATCGGTCAGGGTGGCGAGCCTTGAGAGAGGCCTATACCAAGCGAATGGGGAGACACATTGATAATTAGTCGAGTGTCACTGCAATTGAGGGTTTAAATGCTTAATGCTAGCTAGGACTGTAAGCAGCCAACGCCTCTAAACATTAACTTCGTCGCACCCCGAGAGGAGTTGGCACGTGACGTGATTAGCAGCTCGAGGACATCTTACTTTTGATGTAAATTCGAAGAAATAAACAATCAGTTCGCGCACAAAATCCGAGCGAAAATAAATGAAAACACAACCGGCCGTGCCAAACGGTGAATTCGTGAAGATGCTACAGCTGCCGTACTCTTCTCATCTCTTTCTATGTTTACCTATATTATCTCGTTTGAATATCTTTAATTTTTATGTAGTTACGGGTCTAGGTATTCGATTAACTCGCAAAAGACAAATGTCCACGAAATCATTACGATTTTTTACAAAGTTTAAAATATTTAAAATTACAAATTTACAACATATATTATAATTTACGTGCGTGAATTTTAAGGGGATCTCTAGACCAGGGGTCTCCAAACTACGGCCCGTGGGCCAAATCCGGCCCGCCGGGGTCATTGATCCGGCCCGCGACAGCTAATGACCAATGCCATCAATCCGGCGAGAGACAGATAATGACTTATTGTTGTTTGCTGCTGTTACAACACTTCAAGGGAGATAGAACGATCATATTTAGTTAAAACTTCCTGAGGTGACGTGTTCGCCCGTTGTAGTTGACAGTTCTAGTTGTTGTTACAATAAGTTGGATAAAAAGACACAGAATTATAATAACTCGGTTGTATTTACTTGCTAAGTAAAGCTTAATGACAAGTATTATACGCAGAAAATTTAACAAGCATAATACCTAACGAATAATTGAAATGAATACCACTAACATTATAAACATATCAACATACAACATATAAACATAATAATATATAAAATGGTAATGAAATTTATGTAATTGTAATTTTCCACTGACAACAGTTTGTAGTTTGGACAAAATTATGTATTAGTCAATGGAGGAAAGTGTGCGATGGGGGGGGGGGGGGGGTTTCTGGACTGCCGACTGCATTGCTGGGAGACAGATTTCACGTTTTTGGCCCTTGGAACTTATGGGAGGAATCAGTATGGCCCTAAGGTTGGAAAGTTTGGAGACCCATGCTCTAGACGATCAAGCATCGAGTCGCGGGCTGGGAGGGGATCGTAAACCGCAGGAATATGCAAGTATTTTTTTTAATATTTACTACTAATGCCTAATTTTGTAGTTTTATACCAGGGAGTCACGTCATTCATTAATCAATTACGTCTAATTAACGTGACACCCTGGTATAAACTACGAAATTAGGAATTTTTGGTAAAGATTAAAAAAATATATTTTCATATATCATGCGGTTTACGATGCCTTCCCAGCCCGCGATGCGATGCTTGATCATCTAGAGAGCTCCTTAGGATAAATTTTTCTGAAATTTCTTCCGACGTCATCGGCGGTTACATCGTTATTTATTTTCGATGGAGATGTTTCCAATAAAAGAAAATATATATTTATCTCGATGCTGTTGTTTAATTCAGTATAAATGACATTATTTTCATCTTTAGAAACGTACAGATTTATGTCGCATGTTTCTGTCACAATCAATACTCAAATTGAGCAATTAATGTGAAAATAGGAAGCCATTGAATGGGACCAAAGGAACGCGTCTCGAACTTTGGATCACGCTTCCTTCTAATGAGGAGGAAGGTAAATTAGGGACAAGCCATCCGGCTGCTGAATAAATTGCCTCCATCCAAGTTGGGAGAGTAATGGGCTAGGAAGCCGAACCGACAACTATTCCAAAGAGCTATCCACGAAAACTTCTATCGATATTGGTTCGCCTGTTCTTCGACCTAATTGATACGTAACACGAATTTGTTTTACTTACGAACCCGTCTTTTATATAAAGTTTGGGTGCTTTAATTGCTTGTAGCTCACATAAACATATATGGCATCACTTAGCGGCACTCATATATGGCATCACTTTAAATAGTTTAGGCATTACATTGATCGATAAATTCAATGTGAAAGTACAATACTGCTAATACACAACATTATATATAGAGAGTGAGTTTTTTTATTGGTGACATCCTTGAAGTGATGAATCAGTACAAGCAAGTAAGCAAGTTTTGTTTTTTTTAAAGCTAATAAAAAAGGGGTTAAAAAAATGTATATATTTTTAATTTTAAATTTGGTTTGAAAAATAGTAAAAAAACAGTTAAGGGCGTTGACCATCTAGAGGTACTTAAAATATTACGAATATTATTTACTTGGGATATTTTACCTGCTATGTAACACAAAGCACTCAACGCTTTTTAAGCTTCTTTTCAATGATTTACAAAATTAACATAGATATATATATATATATATATATATATATATATATATATATATATATATATATATATATATATATATATATATATATATATATATATATATATATATATATATATATATATATATATATATATATATATATATATATATATATATATATATATATATATATATATATATATATATATATATATATATATATATATATATATATATATATATATATATATATATATATAATTGTAAATGTGTAAATTATTATTTTTTCAAATTGAAATTATGTTTATCACTAAATAAATGAAATGATAAAATAATGAAAGGGCACTTATCTGGTCTGTGGTGACCAGGAGTGACTCCACGCCTTCTTCTTCTCCTCCCTCAGTGTTTGCTGGTGCTTCCTGCTGTGGCACTAGAATCCGATTAAAATGGCCTCACACAGCGGCAACACAACAATGCGAGACGAGAATGAATGCTGGAAAATAATAGGCGATTAGTGTTTCTTAAATATTAATGATTGTTATAAAATGTATATCAATATTTCGGCTCAGCCGTCGTCAAGATATGTGACATTTCTGAAATCGAACAATTCGTTGAAAATTTAAAATTTAAATTCAAGGAATCGAACAAAAAGAAATGGATTAATAATATTTTACACCATTTAGTTAAGGTACCATAACCAACCGTGCAAAACGTTATTTTAAAATGAATGATTATAAATTAAAAGAAAAAGCATTTGATGATTATGATAATATGATAACATATTATCATATTATCATAATCATCAAATGCTTTTTCTTTTAATTTATAATCATTCATTTTAAAATAACGTTTTGCACGGTTGGTTATGGTACCTTAACTAAATGGTGTAAAATATTATTAATCCATTTCTTTTTGTTCGATTCCTTGAATTTAAATTTTCAACGAAT
The DNA here is from genome assembly GCA_944548615.1 of Micropterix aruncella. Lineage (NCBI taxonomy): Eukaryota > Metazoa > Arthropoda > Insecta > Lepidoptera > Micropterigidae > Micropterix > Micropterix aruncella. Next base: position 25,739,010 of record OX155966.1, on the reverse strand, counting down.
TGTTCGATTTCAGAAATGTCACATATCTTGACGACGGCTGAGCCGAAATATTGATATACATTTTATAAAAATCATTAATATTTAAGAAACACTAATCGCCTATTATTTTCCAGCATTCATTCTCGTCTCGCATTGTTGTGTTGCCGCTGTGTGAGGCCATTTTAATCGGATTCTAGTGCCACAGCAGGAAGCCCCAGCAAACACTGAGGGAGGAGAAGAAGAAGGCGTGGAGTCACTCCTGGTCACCACAGACCAGATAAGTGCCCTTTCATTATTTTATCATTTCATTTATTTAGTGATAAACATAATTTCAATTTGAATATATATATATATATATATATATATATATATATATATATATATATATATATATATATATATATATATATATATATATATATATATATATATATATATATATATATATATATATATATATATATATATATATATATATATATATATATATATATATATATATATATATATATATATATATATATATATATATATATATATATATATATATATACATATATATATATATAGGTGCGCAAACCGTTTAGGAGCGCCAGAAGATTGACTTCTGGGGGAAACTAGCCCTCAGGCCAGCGTCCTGCCCGGGCTGGGTGTTGGGCCTTGAGTGTGACCGACCCTGAACAAATAAGTCTTCGTGGCCAACTCCAACAGGGCCCAGTATGTATATACAAAGGTTATCATATTACCTACTTCAATGGTTACCAAAGTGTCCGTCGCGGCGACTCGGAGCGCCGTGGACAGTAAACAGGACGCCGCGAGGCACTTCTGCGTACGCGAACCGGTTCAGTTCTCAAATCTCATTTTGGGGAGACCTCTCAAAGCTCACTGGCTGGTCCGCAAAATACTTTGAAAAAGACATATCGAGGAATTTGCGTGTGTAAAAGATCGTTTTCGTGCTCAAGCTCCACCAGAATTTACTTCGCAAGGACAAGGTAGTCTAGTTGAAATCTCCTACGACAAAAGACTGACGACTAATTTGGCTCTTACCGAGTTTTGGATATCAAACAAAAATGAAGATCTTACTTTGAGTTCAAAAGCTGTAAGTGTCATCATTCCTTTTGTGACAACCTCTTTATGTGAAGACGGATCTTCAGCTGTAGCTGAAATAAAATTCAGATATCGCTCAAAATTCGATGGGGAGCGAGACAGCAGCGTTCCGTTTTTGGAAAAATGTATGGCGATCAATAAACTCACCCGTCATATCACGTCTTCGGCTGCCTCAAACCTACTCCCGTCGAAAAGCTTTATTCGGTCATTGGCATCGCTCCGCCTACAAAACGTCATGATGTTATGGCTGATTCAGAATGCCTAAAGGTGATAGATGACCTAAGACCCACTGCACGGACAAGAACCACACCACAGTTGACTCAAATCGCGAAAGTCGTTCATGAGTCAAACACAACCACTCCATGACACTTAATCATCGATTCGCATAATTCAATTGAGGGCTTCACTCAGCAAAGATGGTAAGGAACCGATATCACCGGGGTAGCATTCTCATTCACCACCTGTCGCAGTCTCAATCGACTAAGGGTGGGTGTGACAAGATGCCGAGCTAATCTTGTTCGCTGGGGCTACACTAAAAACCCAATATGCATCTGAGGAACGTTGCAAGATGAAGACCACCTCCAATCCTGTCTGCAACTGTCAACTTCCATTACATACCACGACCTACAAGGGGCAGACTATAATTCCATTCAGGCCGCATGGATACGTGTCCTAAATTGGCCCGGACAAGGTAACGAACGAACGAACCCGTCATTATAACTATTTTTGTTGTATAGCTTAATATTACTTGGGATTCAATTTTAATAAATGAGAGCTTAACGTTGTGAGGTTCAGTTTAAGAGTTGGTTCCATGTCATTGCAGAAATATTTTCACAAGGCAGCGGTACAAAGTACTTAAGCTTTAAGTGCGCCGCAGACAGTTGAAGTTTGGGAACCGCTGAGTTTGAGCAACAGAGAGTTGGCATTTCTTTCACCTCCTCTGGCGACAATATAAAAGTGGTGCGGCCGAGAATATGAAGTCACAACAACAAAACTTTGCTGCCAACACAGTTCGGCGAGAGTTCCCATCTGGTTTGGGTCGACGGTAAAACGACCAACCTTCTCGTACGCCCGTTACAGATTAAGAATGTCTAATACACCAGATGCGACATTAGCTTTGATTAGATGCGTCGGAGTACATTTGATTGTCAATTACTACAGGAGAACTCGCCACCCAGCAAGTTATAACGGTATTGAACCGTTCTGTCTCAATTTTGTCTCAATATCAGATTTTACAATTATTACCTTTGAGTAGGGTCAAAATAATTGACTGTTTTTATTATTAATATAAATATCTTACACAATATTTATTAACCGTGTAATAGTTAAATTCTCGACTGCCTATGTACATCAAGTAAAGAGTATTAACGAGACTTACTATGTGACACAAATCATTCGACACGTCCAAGTGCGGGTTTTCGCCCATAGCAATTGGACACGATGAAAATGTATTGAAATGTAATGTCACTGACATTTACTCCAGCTCGGTCGGCTGAATTATTGCGAGCCGAGCGCAACCGAGTATTCAATCGATAAGGCGAATTTCCATATGTGTCGTATCTATTACGAAACTGCAACTTTTCACTTATCTGTGGCCCCACTTTCGCGGGGGGTAACTCCTTAAACTGTCTCAATATTCGTGATGAGATGTAGGTAGGTGCGCCGACGACGACGAAAATAGCTTCCTTCAGGACTATGCCGCGTAATTTATGGTAATATCTTCTCCGCAGTTGCTGCCTGCTTCACATTTTAGCAAAGGGCCTGCGTTATAGAAACTATTTACTGGATGGTGGATTTTTTCACGAGTTTGACTATGGCGGACGTTCAGATACGGATTTTTTGAAACGAGATTGGGCAAAACATCCCCACCACCAGTAACGACCGGGCATATTATGTCGTTGGAAATCTCTTTTCATGACTGCTATTTATTACGTAAGCCTCAAGTAATTGTGAGAAACAAGTTAGAACTAAAACAACAACTATAGATTGATAGATAGTTTTTTTATATATTTTTTAAATTTAATAAACATATTTTTATTACAGTTTTGAATAAAATATAGCAAGCCTTGTATTTATTACAGTAAAACATGATTATTACGTTTTAGTGTCAGAATAACAAACTAATCGTCATATATTAAAACTGATAATCCAACCATAATGCATAGACCAAAAAAGATGACGACGCGAAACATAGCGGGTGGCGTGACTCCGCATACCCGGCCGGAGATAGCGATGATTGTTCATATAGTGACAAAGGTTTTTGTTTTACCTCTAACTTTTTTCCACAATTATTTGAAACTGACCACTATAATAACAAATGACATTAGTGAATGGTCATTATTGGTGGGGGATTTTGCCCATCCCACTTTCTGTATTATAAACAGTACATTATTATTTATTATTTATTAGTTTTAAATATAATTCAAGAGCATTACAGACGAATCCAATTCGCCCTTGAATATTAAAGCTAGAGTGTAAGTCTAAAAATAAATGAATTACATAACTAAATTAATGCAAACATTGAACAAGAAAAAAAAACATAAAAATATAAAACTAAATAAAAGACAGATTATGATAAACATGAGATAGCAGGGAGTTGCCTTTTTAGTTGCCAAAGGGATATACAAAAGATGTCTATTTCTGTGGGTGAGGAATTAAGAAAAGCTATAACCCTTCTAACAAAAATATTTGTACGATGGTACGGCACATTAAACAATAGATGCCATCTCCTCGCTGTGTAATTTACCGGTACGTACAATTCAAACATACATAGTATCTCTGGCAAATAAATAGTTCCTTGAATTAATTTATATGCAAATATAATTAGGGAAATATATCGATGCGTTTCAAAACTGTTGTATACTACCATTCCTACCACAAAATCGAACGGAAATAAGTATGGATAAATATTGTATTTTCTGTAATTAATAGTAAGAGTAAAGCATAAAATTATAGTAAGAGTAAAGCCAAATCGCTATGTGGTAATAATTAGTTACATATTATATAATATTCAATAGGAGTAAGCAATATATAATGTAATAAGTGATTATAAAATAAGTCGTTTTGAATAAAATATAGCAAGCCTAAGGCTTACCTGCTGGAGATTATGATAGGGTGACTTTTATTTATTTAATACATGAACAATTGCGGTTTATAAAGGCAACATATTGATTATAAATAGGATAGAAAACGAATTTACCGCGTGAAATTTAAAAGCACCCGACGTTTCGGTGACGTTGCAGCCGCCGTTGTCTACCCTGGACAACGGCGGCTGCAACTTCACCGAAACGTCGGGTGCTACAAATTTCACGCGGTAAATTCGTTTTCTATCCTATTTATAATGTCAAACAACCGCGATAGTCTTAGATTTTATATGAATATCTTGATGTTGAAATGCTAAGAATGACGTCAGAATGTACGACCATGGGATTGAAAGAAACGTTTGAAAAAAATGCTGAGGGCGAAAGACGCATTTACGAATTCTGGTTGATTATGTTGTTTAATGATGTCAGGCCGAATTCGTGAGAAAAATGTTACACGTGTAGGTATATTAAAAGTATTTGCTAAATTATGCGTGTTGCTAACCGTTACAACCGCGTAAAGTTTCTAGCACCCGGCGTTTCGGCGACGTTGCAGCCGCCGCAGTCTACCTTAGACAACGGCGTCTAAGGTAGACTGCGGAAACGTCGCCGAAACGTCAGGTGCTACAAACTTCTCGCGGTAAATTCATTTTTATCCCATTTATAATGTTTATTTTAATTTAATTTGAAATTAAAATGAAGTAAATATTTATGCTCTCAGAGAGACCGGACATACGAAACATATGAGAGACCAGACATATTACAAACTATGTTACAAGAACTAGATTACGAAAGCAGAAAAGCAGGTCTATCCATGAATCCAACGAAGACCAAAGTAATGACGAATGCATTAAAGGAAGACATAGAAATAGGACAAGAGATTATCGAATATGTAGATGAATATATATATATATATATATATATATATATATATATATATATATATATATATATATATATATATATATATATATATATATATATATATATATATATATATATATATATATATATATATATATATATATATATATATATATATATATATATATATATATATATATATATATATATATATATATATATATATATATATATATATATATATATATATATATATATATATATATATATATATATATATATATATATATATATAAAAAAATAGTAAAAGCTACTTAAAAAGTAGCGAAGGAAATCCCAGCTTGTATTGGGAAATGCTTATGTTTGAATGAGATATACTTACGGATGTGCACGACTTTCGACGGTGCGATGTAAGTTTAAAGGTCCTTTTGCAGTCGACTAACGATCACTATTCATCCATATATCTCATAAATAGGGCTTATCCTTATGCAACACAAAATGCCTTCAATTGAGACGAATTAAGCGAAAAAATAAAAAAATAAATTATTGATCACTTCAGCAAAGCCGTTTTCTAAATGAAAGTGACATTACGAAATAATTCAAATTTCGAATGCTACCAACATTTAAAATATGATACAATTGGCTGAGTTTTTTATCAACGAGCCATTAAATCGAAATAAAAATAAAAAACCTCCATATGCTCAATGAAATGAAAGAAGAAACTTCAATCTCAATTTCTGGCAGAGGAGTTTATAATAAAGATTGTATAATGTTATCAAAATAGGGTAAACCTATATAAAATTGTATAATATTAAAAAATTGTAAAGAAATATTGTAGAAAACAGTATAATATTGTTATATTTGATAATATTTATTTTGCATAAGGAGAAGCCCTATATATGGATGAATAGTGATCGTTAGTCGACTGCAAAAGGACCTTTAAACTTACATTGCACCGTCGAAAGTCGTGCACATCCGTAAGTATATCTCATTCAAACATAAGCATTTCCCAATACAAGCTGGGATTTCCTTCGCTACTTTTTAAGTAGCTTTTACTAATTTTATATATATATATATATATATAGAAATATTTGATAGTTTTGTGTATATATTCTTTTTAGAATTGATTAAATAGATGATTATAAAGTAAATAATTATAAAAGCCACTTACATCGTGACGAAGGACTCCCTTGATGGGATTCGGGAATGCTTTGGTGTAACAAACGAGAATGATAGATGTCTCTCACTTGCGGAAAGAGAATTAGGTTTAGTTGGGCCCATTTTACAACTAGTAACGCTCTATATATATATATATATATATATATATATATATATATATATATATATATATATATATATATATATATATATATATATATATATATATATATATATATATATATATATATATATATATATATATATATATATATATATATATATATATATATATATATAAATATATATATATATATATATATATATATATATATATATATATATATATATATATATATATATATATATATATATATATATATATATATATATATATATATATATATATATATATATATATATATATATATATATATATATATATATATATATATATATATATATATATATATATATATATATATATATTTATATATTATAAATAGGATAGAAAACGAATTTACCGCGTGAAATTTGTAGGACCCGACGTTTCGGTGACGTTGCAGCCGCCGTTGTCTAGGGTAAACTGAAGAGCTGTCAGTCCGTTGTTTTGCGGGTAGGCCGCAAACCGCTGCCGCCACTGCGTAGGTTATAACGGTGGTGGGGGGCCGGGCTCGGAGCGCGGGAATTTTTAAAATCCGTCTTGCACACAACACTCACTGTATCCTGTTTTACGTCTTTGCGTTCGGCGTTCGGCGGCGGGAACATTTTAAGAAGAGGGTTCCACGTAGAAGAGAGTTTGTAGCCGTCATCTCTATTGAAGTTCGGAGTTCTTCTTATTTCAATGGCTTCCCGGATCATGCGAGGAAAGTAGAATTGTTCCTTGGATAGAACAATGGGATTTTGAAACTGCATCCAGTGGTTACTTCCGCTATCCAATATATGTTCGCAGATCGCCGATTTTTCTCGCTGAACGTTTTTAACAGCTTTGATGTGTTCTGTCAGTCGCGTGGCTATGGGCCGTTTCGTTTGTCCAACGTAGGCTAGACCGCAGCTGCATTCGACTTTATACACACCCGGGGTTTGCAGTGGTATTACATCCTTTACAGGCCTCAAAAATCGAGCTATATTTTGGGTCGGTTTGAAGATCGTTTTTATATCGAATCTGTTTAGCATCTTACTTATTCGATCTGTCACGCCCTTGACGTATGGTAAGAATGCTCTTGATCTGCTCGGTTTTTGAGTTTCGTCCGTATTAGATCGTGTGCGTGTCTCGTGATATTTTCCGTATCCATTTTCCGTATCCAAGGAACAATTCTCCTTTCCTCGCATGATCCGGGAAGCCATTGAAATAAGAAGAACTCCGAACTTCAATAGAGATGACGGCTACAAACTCTCTTCTACGTGGAACCCTCTTCTTAAAATGTTCCCGCCGCCGAACGCCGAACGCAAAGACGTAAAACAGGATACAGTGAGTGTTGTGTGCAAGACGGATTTTAAACATTCCCGCGCTCCGAGCCCGGCCCCCCACCACCGTTATAACCTACGCAGTGGCGGCAGCGGTTTGCGGCCTACCCGCAAAACAACGGACTGACAGCTCTTCAGTTTACCCTAGACAACGGCGGCTGCAACGTCACCGAAACGTCGGGTCCTACAAATTTCACGCGGTAAATTCGTTTTCTATCCTATTTATAATGTCAAACAACCGCGATAGTCTTCGATTTCATATATATATATATATATATATATATATATATATATATATATATATATATATATATATATATATATATATATATATATATATATATATATATATATATATATATATATATATATATATATATATATATATATATATATATATATATATATATATATAGTTATATATATATATATATATATATATATATATATATATATATATATATATATATATATATATATATATATATATATATATATATATATATATATATATATATATATATAGGGGCACATGGTCAACACTGAACCACCTTTTTTTAAAGACAAGGTTTTGCAAATGCCCTTAAAGTTAGGGATCTGAAATTAAGTGGTTGAATAGTGTGCCTATCAAGGTTATTGTTTTCTTTAGTCATATTTGTCCAGTTATAAGGAATATGGAGACAGGCAGATTAAACACAAATATAATAAAATGATTAACTGTGTACCTTATAGGTACACACTGAATCAACCCGATGGTAAACAGTGAACCATATCGGTACACAGTGAGGCAACATACAATATTTGGACTAAAACCATGTAATATTATTTAAATTTAGAAATGAAACAAGAATATTTAGGTTACTTAAATTTTAATTCTTTCTGAATGAAAAAATATAATTTAAATCAACATAAGTCAAGAAAGTTCTAACTAATCTTTACTATTTCATCGAATATTTACGCTGAAATTAACAGGAAAGTTATAATAAGACTGTTGTCTCATGGTGCTGCCACATACCGTTGGTTTTGGAAGGATGTACTTAATATCTTGCTCTTTTACATAGGACACGTCAGGTATATCTGGCATATAAAATTTTTCTTTCGAACTTTCTTTTAATCGCAGGAAGCTGACATAATACTCAACTGAAGTATTTGTCGTTTCAAGGACTTTCCCAACATAGTAAATATTTTGTTTTTTTGTTGCAAATAGCACAAGAACGTATTCTCCTTCTTGTGGTGGTCTAGGAAGAGGATTATGTAGTGTATATTCACATAAGTCCAGCATATTCTCCTCCTCCATCCAGTCTACATCATCATCTGATTCTTGCAAATGAACAATTACCTCGTCTTCAGAGCTCGAATCCAATACCTGTCGTCTAACCTGTTTTATTTTTGGATTCTTTCTTCTTTTTGCGGCTGATCTTTGATCTGCTATTTCATTTTTTCTGGGGTGTCGGTGGCAATGAGACTGCGACCAAGTCTTCTGGGTTTTCTCTTGTTTTGTCTAGGGCCTGCTTTTATTGGGTCTCGAAATTGTGCGGGATATACAAATGAAGGGCCTGCAGTTGGTGTTAGTTCCAGTTCAGTTCCAAGATTCATTTCAGGTGGCTCTGACTCTGTCGCAGCAGAATTTTGTCTACGGGTTTCTTCTTCTGGAAGAGAGAGTGAGACATCTGGTAATGTAGAGATCGGAGAGGAAATTGGCTGTGGTCGATCTGTTACAGTACTGGGCAAAAAGTCTTCGTCGGTGAATACATTTCTATCAAAGGGGTAAATGCCGGTTTTTTTGAAACTGTTTATAATATTTAACGGTGTCATAGCTCTTGGATAGCATAACCAATCATTTCACCAATCTCGTATATAGTTATGGGAATGCCAGGATTTCTTAATAGCCAGGAATCTATTGCACTGTTGTAGTATGTCTTGAAAGGACCAAATACTCAAACATCTAGAGGGTTGCATTTTTCCTGATGTGTGTGGATGCAAGGTAACAATCGTAGTTCCTGCCTCTTTGGCTAGGTCCAAAGCCTGAATTGATAAGTGGGATTCATGATTGTCAAATATGAGAAGGCTCGGGTTTTCCTTTGAGCTTCCGCTATGTTTGATAAAATGTTTCATTACGTCAATAAAAAGTTCACTATTCATCCATCCTGTGGAAGTAGCAAGTCCTAATGTTCCAGATGGTGTTCCTTTAAGCATTCTGGGTACAAAGTTCTTCCTTGGAAATATCACTACAGGTGGTAAAACTTGACCGCTAGCGCTGGCAATGCTGCACGTAGTAACCAGTGTACCTTTTTCGCCGCTTGTGACTTTTGAAATGTTTTTCTTTCCTTTAGGAGCTATGACTCTACCGGGTTTTTGAACAGTTACAGTAGCAGTTTCATCTAGGTTGAAGATTCTGGTTCCATCGGAGAAAGCAGCAATATTCCTCTTCATGGCCGTTTCCAAATTGTCATAGAATCTTGCTACGTTTGTACGATTAAACGCTGTAGCTCGAGCCAGACTACATGGCTCGGGTTTTCTAAGGGATATGTCAGAATGACGTTGACGAAACCCCCTGAGCCAATCTAGACCAGCGATTTCAGTTGATTTCCAATTGTTTGGCATTTTAAGGTGGTTTATATTTGCCATCTGATAAGCGACTTTTCGGGTTTCCGTTGCTGATAATCCGTAAAAGAGAAGAGCACATGTATTAAGATACTCTTTCAGAATCAGTTCTTGTTCTGAACTGAACACTCTATTGACGTCATAAAATGGTACCAACCGAACTGTAGTATCCACCGTAGTGATCATCTTTTTCCAATAACGTCGAACAGTAGGGTAGGGTATATTGGTTTCTTCGGCTGATTTACGAATACTTTTACCCTGACGTATTAAATCAATCGCTTTCTTCATGTCGTTTTCGGTGTGTTTGCCGATTTTTCTTACTTCATTCTTCTTTCGACCCATTCTGATGGCCTAAAACAAAATATATAACCGTCATTAACGTGATGGTTTACTGTGTACCTGCACCAAACAAGGTTAAGGTACACATTGAATCAGTTCACTGTGTACTAGATGTACACGGTTCATTGTGTACCATAATGCCATATATTTTTTTAATTGTTACACATCCTTACTTCGGTACATTAGTAATATTCTTTCACCGCTAAATTATCCTTAAATAGCCACACGATTGACATAATTTTAAACATTTGAACCTAACAAGTCGGGTAAGATACAGTAAACAGAAAATACTTACGGAAACATAGAGGTCAGCACACAATAAATAAAAGAACTCCCTCTGAAACGACCGTTCGGCAGCGCACGCGCCGGCTGACTGGTTCATATTCAGTTGCCAGGCGGCGGCGTTGTTGTGTCACAATAACGACATGCACGCATACACAGAATTCTTTGTAGGTGGGGTGGTTCGCTGTGTACCACTGGTTCACTGTTAACCAGGTCACCCTATATATATATATATATATATATATGTATATATATATATATATATATATATATATATATATATATATATATATATATATATATATATATATATATATATATATATATATATATATATATATATATATATATATATATATATATATATATATATATATATATATATTTAGGACAGATAATATCAATAAAAGGCAAATACTCAAAAGAAATCGATAGGCCTATGTCGAAGGACAACCTGATCAAAAAACTGGCTGCTGAAGAATATGATACCTTATTTAAAAATGAGATTAAAAAAATATAAAATATATTATTTTATCACATAAGGAAAAATTGTACAATACGATCAGCGAATAAAGGCTTTTATTATTATTATTATTATTATAAATATTTATGCGTATATTATCAAATGAATTATCTCTGTCCGACTTGTAGATTAAAACTTACGTGTTGAAAATAGATAGAGAATTGGGTAGCAGGGAGACAAATCGTAAAATTTCGTGAATTCCGTAATAACAAGCGAGAGAGGAGAAGGAGAGGTTTGAAAATCAACAACGTTTTGTTTTTACAGCGGTCGAAGGAATTCGAAATACGCCCGCGATCGCGTTCATTTTGACGTTCGCCTCTGAATTTACGACCAACATTTTGTTCGCACCCCGCCCAAATATATTACGATCTCGTCAATGCGGCAATGCAGCAAGGCGCGCGGGCGGCCGGAATCCTGAATTATCGTCTGTTTATTTTAGGGTTTGTTATTTATTTGTGCCGTTGGAAACTTGGTGCCTCTACTTTAAAGTCATATTTGAAGGCCTAGAGGATTAGAAAGGACATCGAAGATTCTTGGCATGCATTGTTGATGTTCTGCTTCTGCATCTCTGCTTTTATGCATGATTCGGGAATTATAAATGTTGGCATGATTCTTTATTACCTGAATGAATATAAAATCAAATACTATAACTATAAAATAATTTACCGCATGAAGTTTGTAGCACCCAACGTTTCGGCGATGTTGCAACCACATTTGCAACATCGCCGAAACGTCGGCTGTTACAGGTTTCAATCTTATTTATTACACGAATGATTCCAATCTTGTCAAAATTACTACCAAAATGTAATTATACTCGTATTAGGATATCAGGTCGTATTCTAAAATAATCACGTTTAAGCAGTATGGCGCTGAAGCACATCAACTTCTATACCGCTCAACCGATCACCATGAAAAATTGTATACTTAGACATTTGTACCCGTGTAATATATTCGCGCAATTCACTTTTTTGCAACTCGCCACTAGATGGCGCTGCAGTCCATCAATTTATATGCTGTTTCACCGATCGGCATGAAAATTGGTATACAAAGGTATTTGAGAACGGATGTAACACGGGAAACGCCGGGTAATAACCCTAACCTAAAAGAAAAAGTTTTAAAAAAGTACTGTATGTAATATTTTTAAAATTGTCGGTTTTGAGACTCACACCATTACGGTTATAAATACCTGGGATGATACCTAATTGAGCAGTGGGACTAAAGTCATGAAATAAAAATCCGAATTGAACTTGCTTGACCTATTTTCGTACAGTTGAAATTCTCGTTCTCGCAAATTCGTTTTAAACTTATTACTATAAGAATGTAAACAAGCTGGTGGACGTCACTTAGACAACGTAATATTTACTTGTATATCACTGAAATTGTTTTTTTTCTAGTTTTCAAAATATAAATAAAAATGTCTATGCTCGGTAATTATTTTTTAATTTGACTACAATTAACGCCCATCATACATATTGCTTAAATATAATCATGAATACACATAGGAGGAATGAATGTAACATATAGGGTTACATATATTTTATACTTAAAATTTAGGGTTATATACCTACTATTTTTACACGATTGCCCAACCAAAAAGGAGTGTAATGTGTACAGGGTTTATATACAGATGTATGTGGGTCCTTTTTTAACACGCTTTTATTAGGTCAACCTGTATGTAACTATGTAATGGAATCTAAGGTAACTAATTTAACCATCTTCCAAGGATCAAAGCGTCATGAAAATTGGCAGCTGTATGTAGTTCTGATGACAATACAATTTATTTATTTATTTATTTATTTATTTATTTCGGGAAACATACAGCGCTTCATTAATTATTACTAATTATTCTAATACACAGTTTCGCTGGCCGATTAATTGTTTCCTACATTATTTTCTTATACGGTAGATCAAAAATTGCATTGCACTAAATTAAATTAAATTGCAATTGAACTATTGTAAGGATAGGAAAGGAGAGGGATGGAATATATATAGGATAGGATATAGATATTCAAATTATATTCACTGTGTAATCACTTCCTAGACGCCTAGTGAGCTAAGGACAGCTTCGCTGAATTTAGGTTGATTCAGGTAAAAAATGTCGATATCTACGAATCGTCTATTATATGTGGTCATCAAGCGGTGCATAACAGAGTTTTGGGCGTAACTAGTATTCACACGAGGGATTTCGAACGTACGAGGAGAGCGAACCTTTCGTGGTGGAACTAACAACGACAGTTTATTTACCAAATGAGGGCTATCAATTTTGTTGTGAATTATTTTATGCAATAATATCATATCAGCCGCTGTGCGGCGGTCTTCCAGTGAACACATACTGAAATAGTTCAGCCTGCTCTCGTAGGTTCCAAGTCCCAAGTGCTCACGATAGTCCAGGTATCTAGTAAAACGTCTTTGGACGCCCTCCACCCTATTTTTATACACGCCATATTGCGGATTCCAAATCTGCGATGCGAACTCTAAGGTGCTACGAACATAGGAAAAGTAAAGCGTTTTAAAGATGTTAATATTCGAGAATGGTTTACATATTCTATTAACAAAACCCAGTGTCCTCAACGCCTTGCTAACAATACAGTTGATGTGTTGTTCGAACGTCAGCTTTTTATCCAGTTGTACCCCAAGATCTCGAATGCACTGAACTTCAGGGATATATTCACCATTCACGCGGTATTTGAAGTTGATGCTATCCTTTTTGCGACTGAATATAATGCTATTACATTTGGTAGCATTTAAAGTGAGCTTATTTTTCACGCAATATTCGAAGAGTCGGTCAATATCTGTCTGAATATGGAGGCAATCAGCCATGCTATCCATAATATGGTACTGTCGAACTGATCTGATGATGGAGTCGGAAGATATGAACTGGAACTTCATGATGGAACATCGTATCATAGCTGTGTTTGGACTTGTTAAAAAAGTCTTGGAATGAACTTTGACCACGATTAGGTTTCAAGGTCTAATGAGGTGGTTTTTACGTGCATTTACAAAAGCGTGTTTTTAAAGTTTTTTTTTTAAACTATTAATTTATTTTATTCCACCATAACTTCTAAACTCTTGAATCGATTTAGAATTGTGTGGTAACGTTAGAGTCGTTATGTCATCCCGAGTATCATAGGGTACATGACGCGACCCTTTGACCTCATATAAAGATAAAGCAGCGTCTTCGATATAATTCGCCATGTTACGTGTACATGATAGTCATTATTTGACAGTTTATTTTTTTGTTCGTCTTCTTCGCGGCCGTCAGGAATAAAACCTGTAAGGCCAGTAACGAATAAAAGATTTAGATGATTAAATTAGCAAAATAATTTAAACAAATGTATCTTAACTGTCCAAATATCAAGTAAGTAGTTGTCTAGATGTCTAAACGTCAATAAATTAACATAATTATATCGTGTTCAGTGTCACATAATAATAATGATAATAATAAAAAACTCTTTATTTAAAAATAACAAATTCGGGCTTATTGCCTTGCGGCAATGTCTATCAGCTAACCTATTTTATTTATTTATTTATTTATTTATTTATTTTAAACATAACATGCAGAATTCATAAAATGGTCATACTAAGTAATGGTACGAAGTAAACGACGACCCACATTCAAATGACCATGCTCAGCGCATGCCCAACTAGGCCGAATATAGCCTGTATCTGGGCATACGATTTTCAGACTTGGGTGGAGAAGCATAACTGACGTATGTACTCGTACACATACATATACACATATATAGATACATAAACTTAAATACACACATATATAAATATATTAATAGATATATATACACATATATAGATACATATAATTAAATACATACATATATAAATATATTCATAGATACGCATTCACATATACATATATATACACATTTATGCAGGTATTTTATTTTTAAAAGATGATTTGCAGAAGATCATTCTCTGTCCTTGAACGACCTATATCGTCAAGAAGCCATTTTTTTATTTTTTTATTGAATAAAAAGGTACTTTCAATTTTTTTTATGTCGTCATCAAGACGGTTGAATATTTTGGGTGCTATAAAATTTAATTGTCTTTGGGCAAATGATGAATTAACTCGTGGAACGGCATAATTCAAGCCTGCAGATGCTCTTGTAGTTCTGTGTTGCTGGCTTCGTGGTCGTTTATCAAGGGTTCGATGGAAGAACATGAGTGATTGTTTCACAAACAGCTGGCGTATATCTAATACCTTACTTTCTTGGAAAAGCATGTTGGAATCATATCGTGGGGGCCTTCTATTGATTACCCTCAACAGAAGCTTTTGGGCTTTCACTAGAGGATCCAAGACAGATTTTGCACATGCTCCCCACGCTATTATTCCGTGCACCCATAAACCCTGACATAGGGCCATGTAAACCATTTTTAGGGAGTTCTTGGAAAGGACGTTGCGTAATTCTCTGAATACGAAAACCAGCTTCCTAGACCTCGAGGACAGTTGTACTACTTGATTATCCCAGCTCAGTTTTGAGTTTATTAAGACGCCCAGATACTTAACTTCGGTTTTTTCTTGAATATGGTAACAAGCGCAGGTTGGTTGCCTATTACAGTGGTAAGAGTGGATTATTAATGACGGAGGAGGTGTGATGACTACCGGACGTAAACCAAACGTAATGAAATTTGTTTTTGAGGCATTTAGGGTTAGGACATGTCGATCGAACCATGCTTTTACACTATCCAGGCTATAGCTTATGTAAGTTTATAATATAATTTGTTACGTTGGCTACACAAAAAAATACTAAAAATTGAAGTGTTTAGAATAAAAAGAAACAGAAAACGAAAAAAAAGGAAAACAAATGACTACAATTAAATAAATATGCAGAGAAAAGGAAGGAGAGGAAGGAAGGAAAAGGAAGTGGAAAGGAGGGTGGAAGAGGAGGGTTCGTTAGTTTATGGTTTTAGGATTATATGCTTTTTGAGCCTAGCCTTGAACGAAGAATTGTCGTGCAGCGTTGTGTCGCTTCCACGGAGGAGTACGAAAAAAGTCGCTGCTATGACCAGGTCGCTGCTATAATCACATCAAAGGTCTGATTAAGTATATTCCGGAAATATACATCTATCTTATGGATAAATAGATAAACTATCATAAAAATATTTTATAAAAAATCTTAATAAAATATTTCACTCTCTAGCGGCAGTCGTGTTTTTTAATTATTTTTAATATATTTACTTTTCACTATTTTTACCCAAAAACAGATAAAGGAGGGAATACGGTATAGTAGTTTTGTGAAAGCAAATGTTTTTTAACAACTTTTTGAATGTAAGCAACGAAGGTGTTTAATTATATAAACTTTATAATTAATTGTAATAATAAAAGGTCTTTAAATAAACTTTGAATTTTGAACGTATGGCTCCCCTACTCGATAAAGTCTTCCATCACACACGTGCCATTTCAGAAACGTATTAAAAATAACAGCCACCAGCGCACACGTACTAAAATAAAATAGTGTACGAGGTACACAATGGGGCGCTCGGCGTATAGTGCAAATGGAAGGGTTCGCCGGCGTAAATTCGCGTAATCTCTTGATAATCCCAAACAAAGGCTACGGCCGTATTACGTGACGTCTAAATTGAGCCCGGGTGTTGGCCTAAGGCGGCACTCTTATCGGCGACGATAATTAAGACCACCCTTGTCTTAGCCCGGCGGCAATCGGAAGCAGAGGGGAGGAAGGGAGGGAGGTAGCATTAGGGGGATCTATTGAAGTCTTTGTTCCAGAGCGCCATATGTGAAGGCGTCCCACGGTTATTGCCACGTCTTCAAATTAAACGACATAGCGCTTAAAGGAAATTCCGACGATCAAAAGACATTGCTGTTGGCGGCACGATGCAGCGTAGTTATTACCTTCTCAGTGATGTTAAATAAATTGCCCTCCAATATCTAAGTCAAAGATGCCTTCAAATATATTAGACTTTAATTATGGAAAGGGTTTCCTGGCCATCAGCACTTAAATCCCGAAATATGCCCAAAACGGAAATAAACGCACCTGACAATTCATCTGACGACTATTAATCGGTCCAGTATGAACCCGACATACCATCTCTTAATACGCCACGAATTGCCTGTTTCATAATGCTGCGAAATGTGCTATTTTTTGTTTCACGCGGATTTTTTTTAACTTTCAATTATCAGCAGTATTTAGGATCCATCTTCCGTCTCATATGGACTAAAACCTCTCGGCCCATTGCTCTTACAGATACTGGCCCGTATTCCGTTTATCGCAGGTCTAAAAACGCGCTTTCCGTTTAACGCGGTCCGTTTAACTTGGGGTCTAAAAACGCGCTAAAATGACTACCCTAATTTTGAACTGACGTTTTGGTATTCCCTTTTTGGGATTCCCAACTGGAGCGGTCTTATATAGAGCACATCAGGCGCTTAAATTGGCATTAAGCACCGACTAGACCCTTTTCCGTATTCCGTCTCTACAAGTGTCATGGCGGATGGGTCCTGTTCGGGGTCTTAACTAAGAACGGTCTAAATCGAGCAGTCTGCGTCTGACGCGTAGCTCTTGTTTCTCTCGTGAATTCGAAGATTTTTTGTCGCGATTTCAAAGATGTTTGCTCAGCATTGGCTTCTAAATCGAAGAAGGGACGATGAGCGCCGATTATCTTAAGTAATCGCTAATTAATATCTATATTTTGCCCTGAAAATCCTGTGTCAATATTTTTTGTACTTTATGATAATCCTGCCTTATATATTTTTTTGCCTTGTATATTGTATGTTAAAAATACTTTTATATTTGTGTATTTTAAAACCAACGAAAACGTGCGAAATCAGTATTCGGGGACGAGACGACGCGACGGCGAGTGGGCGAGCGAGTGACCGAGCTGTTAAAATTAAGACCCTGTTTTGGAACGGCCATAGGTAAAAAGGAAAATTTTAAGATTTAAGGACGGTTCTTAATTTTGATGAAACATAATGCCAACAAAATAACGAAGGTTCCTAAGTTCCTATTTTTTAGCACCAGATTAGTTTAAGCCTGCGAGAAACGGAATACGGGCCACTGTGACCAAAATCTTCTTTGGCTTAGTCCACACGAGAATGAGCGAATTCATGCACCGCAATGGGTACCTTGGAATATCAACACAAAAAGGCTTCGTGCGTGGTGTGGTGTGTTGGGCTGCCTCGACCACAATTCTCTCCTTGCCGCTGCTATCAAGGATGCGAGACAGCACGAGCGCCAAATCAACATATCGCTCATTTGATGCAACAATGACGTAATTACACTTTTGGTAATTTTACAGGAGAGCCAATCAAAGATTCGTATGAAAGGTATGCTATTATGAAGGGATATATTACAATCGTCGTGATTTTAAATATAAGTTCAATATGTGTAGTTTCTATTATAGTCCCAATCTACTCGGTACATTGTACATAACCTGGATTATAGACTTAAAGAAAAGAAGGCATCAGTATATACGTCACTGTTGCTTCAGAATTCAATATAAAAAATAACGTGTTTGCTAGGAAATTTTGCATTTGTGACAAAATAAAACTAAATAATTGAATTACTCAACAAAAAACATTTATTTATGAATGTTTAATAAAGTAACTTACCTAACCATGTAGGTATATCTTATGTTCAATAGGTACTTACTTAAGATTAAAACAAGAAACATCTTACATAATACTGAACTATGATCAGAATTTGTCTTATTGGCACTAAATCACTAATTATTTACTTATTACCTACTATTAATTAAGTGCCAGTATGCGCATAAGTGTGAAAAATACTTGAGCAATAGGAAAAAATCCCGTAGGAAAAAAAATACTTTCATAAAAAGCAGAGTAATACCGAGGAATAATGTTTTTTTGTAACAGTTCCTTTAAATCATTTTTCTTGTTTGCGGGAATTTCTCTTTTTGAAGTATACGCTGGAACCACATTAATATCTCGTATAGCCTTAGTTATTCGTTGACTAGTAGATCTTTGTTTTTTATTTTCTTTATTTTAGCTTCACTTCAGTTGTCGTAATTACTCAATTTCGTCAATGAACGATTAAAAATATACCATTTTTGGAGCTACAATGACATATTTTCAAAATTCCGTCGTTGTTTCACCAAGAAGGTACCTTACTTGGACAAACATTGACGTAATTACGCAATTTTTACATTGTTTCACCTAGAACTTATTGATTTTTGGAGTAACAACCCCGCAATTGCTCAGTTACGTCATTGTTGCACCAAAAATTATCGAATTGAATGTCATAAATACCTTTACGTCGTTGTAGCTCCCAAACACAACCACACTCAGCGGAGCGCCCCGCGCAATTGGCCTTTCAGACGTTTAAGCAACAGAAATAGCGCCATTTTACTCAATTCAACAATGACACTCGCGCCATATCGCAGCAAATCACCATAAATTCAATTCTGTCGATGTTTCTCCCGATGTAAATAGTCTTTCCACACATTTTGACATATTTAACTTGTTTTTGAAAAAAAGGGTATTTACGTCATTGTTGCACCAAATGAGCGATATGCTGTCTCGATCTAGAGAACGCCTTTGGGTCAGTCTGACTTAGTCCCCTGTACGTTACACTCCGTTACTACAACTTCCCACCTGTGGTAAGTGACATTGTAATCTGCTACTACAACTGTCTGGCGTTGATTTCTCTTAAAAATAGTCACTTTAATTACAAGAAATACCTTTACTGTATCATCAATCCATAATTCTGCAGTCGTAAATGAAAACACAGTAACTTCATTTACTGTGTTTATACAAGTTTGGTTCTTTAAAATCACGAGTTGGAGTACTATAAGGCAAATTTTTCGGTTTGTCTGCCGATATATAGTTACCGAGATACCTTAGATAAAAAGACAGTATTTTAAAAAAAATATATTTTTAATAAAAAACGGTCTGTATAATTTTTTAAGTTAAAATACAGTAACCTATTATTTACTGTGATCTTTTTTAATACTTATAACCATTTGAGAAATATTTTTGTTTGGTTACAACATGGCTTCTTCAGATACTGTGGTTTTAGGTAGAATTTTGTTAAAAGTTAATTTATTAATACACGAAATCACAGTATCTCAATTACTGTGTTTAAGGTGCCTGCAGTTTTTATTTATTTAAAAAATATATATTTATTTTACATGGTTAGAACACAGTAATGGGTAAAATTTACCTATAACACAGTAACCACTCAGTTTCGGTGTTATAGCTTAAAAATATTAAATTTATCAAATTATTTTCCTAATTTAAAACACAATATCTAATTTAATTCATTAAACAATTATAATTTAATATATATTTTTATGCAGAATTGAAGTTCTAACTTTTTTTAACTATGAATATTAAAAGAAATTATCTATATTGGTTACTTTATTCATGAAAACAAATATTTAACAACTGAACTTTGACCGCGTTTTTCTCAAAACGTCTTTTTTCAAGTTTTTGTGTTTTCATTTACGACGGCAGAATTGTGCTTTGTATTTATTTGGTAGTAATTCAAAACTAACTTTACGGCGGCCTCGTTGATTGTATGCATTCAATCATTTTCACCAGTTTTTTATTCATCAACAATTTATAATAATCTGGCTCACACAAAATTACCGAATAAAAACCTATATTTTGCGCAATTAACGGCCAAAAATTCAATGGTTGCTGTGAAAATTGGAGTTTGCCGTAGCAAATAATAAACCAAATGAGGGCCTTTCTAAAATCATATATTTTTATCGTGCCATTGATCTATTTATTTATTTATTCAATAAATAAACGCATTTAAAAGTATATGTTATTACTATTACGCATATTATTAATTTACATTTAATTATATTTATGTTTAATAAAAAAATATAAATAAACACTGCTGATATAAGCTGGTGCTACCGCCCAACTAAGTGCCAAGACTTGTTCCAAGGCAGCAAGCGCTCTAGTTTTGCATGTAGTTGTACGGCCTGTACGGCCAAAATAAAAAAAACGGAACAATACCATAACTATTACAAATAAGCTAAAACTAATAATCACTATAGGAAAAATTTAAAATAGAATACATGAAATTGTGTTTAAATTACGAGTAAATACAGAATAGTGTTTAAATTAAATATAAGGTTAAATAATAGTAAACAAAATTGAATATTAAGAAATAGTCATATAAATTAAGGATAATATTAAGACTAGTCAAGGATAATATTCAATATTAGAAACTATCTGTTGGAGATATTTTCCAGGTATCGTGTTTCAACCAGGTGTTTTCTCAGATATAACTCTATTTATATTATTTAATCGAATTTTATATTATATTCATTGCCGATTATATAATGGAATTGCATTTTATTTATTAAATTATATTTTAATATTTTTTATTATCATTATTATTTAAAGACCACATTTTAGGGCAATTTAGTGTTATTAGCTTTTTACTAAAACTTGTACATAATTGATTGTAATATTAGAGTCCTGACCACCCTAGAACGGGCTAGTCCCAGTTGGGTGACAGAATCAAATAAGCAAAAGGTTGAGGTTTTGCCATTCGGTTACTGTTATTTTTGTAAGCAAATCAATGTTTTATAGTAATTAATTCTTAAATAAATAAATGAATAAACAAAAAAATTAAAATAAATTTTAGACCTGAAAGATGATCTAGGCTTTTTATTTTTTATCTAGCATATTGAATTTCCTGGGAGCCATGTACGCAAAATATCTCTGCCCAAAAGTAGTCTGCATTCAATGGATGTCGAAATAAATAGCTTGAAATAGCCGTGTGGATATTCTTTGCTGGGTTCTTTTTGCGTTATCTAAATTCGTTTGATGCTGACAGAGCACCGCTTTCATATACAGTTGTGGTACGTCCAGCACATTATACTAATAGTAGAGGACACCTGAGAAGTGTCTCCAAGGCTTTCTTTTTACAATTGTCATGTTTACTAGTTTATGGCCTCTGATCAAGTGCTGCGCACCCACCCTCAGCCTGTTGAGACTGCGCCAGGTGGTGAAGGGAAAATGGGACCCCGATGCTGTCTGTTCCTTAACATCCTTGTAAAATGAAGCTCTCCATTGAGTTATGCTATTCGATGATTGACTGCCATAGAGTGCTTGTGTTCGCTCATGACCGACTTTCGCAGTTTGAGGCGATAGTGATGTGGTTCTTCTCCGTGCACTGGGTGTCTTGGGTCATCTATCCCCTTTAGGGGCTCTAAATCAGTCAGTACATCACGGCGTATTACAAGGGGAATATACTTGAAAAGGAATGAAAAGCCTTGGAGGGGACCAATTTAAAAAAATAATTATACCTAATTTGGTAAGAAACCCAATGTATGGTATAAGGGAGTTTGAAAATTCTGAGTTTATTTTCCATGTTGATGATTAATGAAATGCGTAAAGTTTTGATCATAATGGTATTATGATAGCTGATATTCTAATTTTCATATAATTTATTATACATCTATTTTTTTTTTTCAAATACGAAGGCATATTGCTGTATGGACAATAAAAAAAATTTTTTTGATTATTCTACATAGAATTAGCATTTCTATTTTAATATATTATTCTCCCTTACTCTTGAATTACATTAGTATATTTTGATTATTTGTATGTAGGTAATACAAAAATTACAGCCATGACAACTATCACGATAGTTACCTATGTTTTTAATAAATAAACTTTTAGCATTTAATTTTGTGACGCATCCAAGTGTAGGAATGCCTATCTACTGGAGTAGTTGATTGTATTGTTTTGTATTGTACTAGTTAATAGTGCGCTTAAACAAATTTGATTTGTGAGCGATATATAATGCTCTTCGTGGACGTATTAAAATGTGCTTCAGGATTTTTATAAGCTTTTATTTACCTTGCAATGTTTGTCACTATGTTTGATTAGGTCAAATCTTGCAAGTAGAATTAGAACCACTATCCTATGAAGTTGAATTTTAACATGTTGGTTCAGTTCCGATGACAATGCAATTTTATGGTAAGCCTGAAATGATTCTGAACCCAGACGTGGCTCCCGACGAGAGGACTCCTCGACGGTCAACAGCACAGGCACGAAATTTTGTATACGCATACAATTATGATAGCCCGTTATAAGTTTCACCATGACATGGCTGCTGAGCCCAGGGTTGGCTCCCGACGAGGGGACTCCTCCATGGTCAACAGCACCGAAACGAAATTTTGTATACTCATTCAATTATGATAGTCCGTTCTAAGTATAACCGTGAAAAGGCTGCTGCACCAAGGGTTGACTTCCAAAGAGGGGACTCCTCAACGGTCGACAACACAGAAACGAAATGTTGTATACGCATTCAATTATGATAGCCCGTTCTAAGTTTCACTATGACATGGCTGCTGCACCCAGAGTTGTCTCGGAACAGAGCATTTTAATAAAAGCTAGTTTTTTAAAATGTGTTTTTACTATTAACTTATTTAAATATACTTTTATATAATCAGAACAATAAAAAAAGGGGGCTCAAATACTTTTCAGCGGTAGTGCAAATATAGATTAATCGAAATAATATTAATCGAGGTAATTAGTCAAGGTAAGATTAAGCGAAACTTCTCTCCTCACCTGAAAGTGGAAAAAATACCACTTTTAACCCTAAAATTATAAATAGCCATTATGCATATTTAAATTCTGTTACTAAAACAAGAAGACTTCTCGGCTACGCCCCGGTGTTAAGCATCTTACGCTATTCCGAATGCAGTTTGAATTAACGAGAAGTGCTTAACTTCCACTGCGGTTTCGTTTGGTTATCAGTGGGGGCGTGGTGAGTACATAAAATTGAGCGCAGAGCAGTGCTGGTGTTCGGGGAAAACAAACAAACGGCGTATCGCGGTTTGTTAAAGTCTTGAAATAAACTTGGCGCCTCGCGCTCGCGTGCCGCCCTTTAATTACCGGAGGGGCGCCGGGCGCCGGGTTTTTGCCGGACCGGATCGTATCGAAAGTAGGTAACTGATATTGCACGAGCTATATTATAAAGGATGTGGTGCATAACCTGCATTAGATAGGAAACTATATGCCTTGCATGATATAATGAGTTTACTGTCTAAGGCAGTGATTCCCAAAGTGGTTTATATGGACCCCCCAGGGGTCGATTTCGAATTGCAGGGGGTCCACGTTAGCGGACCCCATCTAGACAGGTCATTATAAACATTTAGGCGATCCGTAAATGTCGTATTACTTTTAACACATATTGTGTGGACAGAATAATATTAAAAACTTATAATAGCAGTAGGTAATAAACAAACGCTAGCGTCACAAGTATCATGGAGGAAAATCAATACTCAACTCCAATTGCATCACTAGTCGATTGTGAAGATCACCGCACATGACTAACGAGGGGAGGTGCGAGTGAGATATGCACTTCAATGGGCATCCGTGCGAGGGAGTAGGGTGGATGCGTCATATTAATGAGCAAGCGAGATAGTGCTTAATGTGCAGTTATGTGCGGCTTTCTCAAATGCTTCGTACTTCAAGGTAGTGGACGCTTAGAAATGAATAACTAAAAATTGTACGTGTTTTTTTTAATTTTTACAACCGTCCACTTTACCAAAAACCCTATGTATCTGTTCTGTACAAGATGTCAAAAACACATTTAAAGTTAGTATGTTTAGGAAAATTTAAATTTAAATTTAGGCAGGGGATCTACGAAGTTGCAAATGTTCTACGGGACACAAACGTTTGGGTACCTCTGGTGTAAGGCATTGATTCTTCAAAGTAGGGTGACGGGAATTCCAAGAATAGAATAGAATAGAATAGATCTTTTTTGCATAACTGTATTTAAGATAGAGGGGTACCTACAGATCTTTTTTAAAGTCTATTTTTTAAAGTGTGTTTTTAAATGAAGGCTGCATTTTTCAGGAGATTGTTATCATATTTAATGCAGGGGAATTTCAGCCGCTTCTTGCTTAATTTGGTACTTACTAATGGACAATTGACTAGGTGCTTATTTCTCGTAGACCTTGTGTGCAAATTACTTTGTTATTATAAATAGGATAGAAAACGAATTTACCGCGTAAAATTTGTAGGACCCGACGTTTCGGTGACGTTGCAGCCGCCGTTGTCTAGGGTAGACTGAAGAGCTGTCAGTCCGTTGTTTTGCGGGTAGGCCGCAAACCGCTGCCCGCAAAACAACGGACTGACAGCTCTTCAGTCTACCCTAGACAACGGCGGCTGCAACGTCACCGAAAAGTCGGGGCCTACAAATTTTACGCGGTAAATTCGTTTTCTATCCTATTTATAATGTCAAACAACCGCGATAGTCTTCGATTTTATATTACTTTGTTATTTATAAATTTTTGTATTATTTTTAAAAAGTGTACAACACCTCAATATATATATAATATTATGATGGCACATTTAGTATCGACATGTTGGAAAACAGTGGTCTACAGATTGCATCGAGCGATACTCCGGAAATAAATCTAATGCATGCCCTTGCAATTTAAAGATTTTTTAGGTGGGAGTGAAGACATTCCAAGAAAGGCATTCCATGCCATCACGGCGTATAATAAGAAGGTAAAATTCTGGTAAAGTAAATTGTGAAAAGCCCGTTTAATTATGGTAGCCAGTTGTTTCCTTTAAAGCATTGCAATAAAAGCTCGTTTTTAAAAATGATTTTTTTTATTTTTATTATTATTCTTATTTACCACTAGTGTGTAATTATTATATATAATCAATAAATAAAACCCATGTGATTAATAAATAATACTTTTTTGCACTTGAATTACTAATTTATTATAAGGGGCTTGGGAATTTTCTTGTGGCAACAGGGGCGTGATAAAAATTACTTTGGGAATCCCTGGAATAACTGGGAAAATAAATTTGACTGAGACCAATATGTGGATGTGGCGTATTTCACTAGTCTTCAGGCCAACAACGACTGGGCCGTCAAATAAGTCCTTGAGAGTGAACTGCCATATTCTACCGCGGACGACAGGGTGTGTCCGTTCTTGAAGATCCTGTGCTTCAGTTTCATGATATTTTTATTGATTATATAGCAAATTAGATTACTCAATGTTGTAGTGAAATAACAGTAGTCATAGGTTTCCTAAAATGGACCACACAGTCTCAGTAAACGAATAAGTCAAATATCTCTAAAGTATTTACCCGGTAAATTAATAAACTCCTGCAAAATTCTTCTCTAAATTAATAAATTTCCTGCAAAGGGGATTGATCGTTTTTCAAATGGCTGTGAGGTATTTTTTGATGATATTATTTTCGTTCGACACTGGATGGCCCAAAGTATAATCTATGCATACAACAGCAGCTGACTAAGTGACAGATCAACTAAAGGGTTGGATTTCTCATAACCGACCAAGGGAGACCGTTTGAAACACTTTCTCCCAAGGCCTATGAAAAAGCTGTGACATCAAAGGGATTACAACGACCAGCTACCATCGATGCGCCAATAGCATGGTAGGCATTTCTACCGCCAAATCAAAGCTGCTCATAAGGGCAGTTTTTTATATCAATGCTTATCGTATATATCAATTTCAATTGTCATATCAATGCCACACCGCCACTTTGGGTAGGGCTCTGCCAGTGATACTATTGGCCATTCACTGTCAAAAATATTGAAAATGTTACAGTATAACGATGTTTCAATAGTATTTTTGTTGAATTACAAGAAATTTTCTTGAATCTTTATTAATCGATTAAATGTATTAAAAAATTCCGTACGGTTAATACGGAAATAACAGTATACTGCAGTTTCAACATGATTCATGTGTCTGAATATAACCGTACGTATACTTCTACATTCTTTTATGTTAAAAGCGAGATCCCAAGGTCACGACGTAATGAAATAACCTTATGTTTTAACATTACGGCACCGTAACAACCGTCACGCCAACAACGTTACGCGTCATGTTAATTTATACATATGGACCTCAGTCCGAGTTATATACGTAATCCTTGTTGAAACATACGTATTTCCGTGTATTACGTCGTTATATTTTTCTCAGTCTAAGCAGTTACCTAAAGAAGGACGTCAAAGCTTCTCCGTGTACATAATCTGTAGGTATTTGTATCAATTCGTTGAAGCTCTGTTGTTGTTATGTATGTGTAATCTTAGACAAAAGATGTAACTCCAAATATTAAACTGCTTTATTTCGACGTTTCAGCTCAATATCGTAAACATTTTTACAATGTTTATATTATTAATGAATAAATATATAACTGAATTGAAACGCTATAAAAACATTTATGGCATCAGCAATCGTAAATTCGAAGATGCTTTTCAAAGATTCCTATGCAGTAATAGGAAAATATAGAAAAGTTCATTCGGACGAACTGCTACCGCACAGCAAGCAGTGCGTATTACACGAAAAGATTATGATTTAACACATTTTTAAATAATTTTCTTTACTTACGCTAATTTTCCCTACGATTATGATATTTAATTATTACTATATGTGTATTACTTCAAATTAGAGTTTAATTATAAAACTATTAACCCATTAATTTTGTTATAATCAAATGTTGTAAACAGAAATAGTAATATTAAAATACATAATATACGTCACAGAAGCACTATGGGCACTCGTTTTCCGCTCATAAGTAAGAGCCGGTCCACCACACGATGCGGTGCGGCGCAGCAACGTTACAACGACTCCGCAGTGGGCGAATAGTGTTGTAGTTAATTGTACGTAGAATTAGTGAAATGAGATAGTCAATGCCAATATCTTCTTCGTTTGTACTCATTTTAAACACTTCGTTTAAAACTTAAGAAAAATACGTGAAAACAAATGAAACAGGCAAGCATGTACCCTCCTTCGACTGCAGTTAACAACCGAGCGGTGCCGCTAAGGCGCATATTACCGGTTTGCATGCGGTGCGACGCCGGAACGCACCGTGTGACATACCATGGATATTTGTATGTAGGACGCCGCGGCGGCACCGTTCAGGCGCCGCGCTGCAACCGCACCGCATCGTGTGGCCAGGCCCTAATGGATATAGTTAACGTACAGGTTGTCTCAACGGACGAACTAATTCGATAGTGCGCAAGTCGCAATCTCAATGAGGAGCGAGAGAAAGACTGCGGTACTCGCGAGGAGGCCCGTGTTTTTTTTACCTTGCCTGCCGCCAACCGACCTGAAGGGAAAGTATTGTAACCGCGTTTTTTTTTTCCTGGTGAAGATGGAATTATTATAATCTTATAGCCGCCATGAGACAATTAAGGCCATTTCCATACGGAAGTCTGTCTGTGTGTCTGTCTGTCTGTAAGTCTGTCTGTCTGTCAATCTGTCTGTATCTCTATCGCTGTCTGTGCCTTCTTGTATTCCTTCACGATAGCGCCCAAACGTTTCATAC
The DNA here is from genome assembly GCA_944548615.1 of Micropterix aruncella. Classification (NCBI taxonomy): domain Eukaryota; kingdom Metazoa; phylum Arthropoda; class Insecta; order Lepidoptera; family Micropterigidae; genus Micropterix; species Micropterix aruncella. The sequence continues at coordinate 25,710,335 of OX155966.1, read as the reverse complement.
CATTGAGGGGAAATTTAATATGCAGGCATTATTTGGTCACGGCAAAGGGTTAAAGATATTGTGGTTGAAATCGGTGCACCAGAAGGCGCACTAATCATATGGCATATCATCCTCGAAACTTTAGACTTAGAGTCTTCTAAAGGAGAATGCCCATTCTAGTATAAACAAATGTACTTTTTCAACATTTTTGTATCTCCATCAAATGACGTTTTACCTATTCAGTGACATCCTCAGATTCTTTGTAAAAAATTACATCGAAAACGGTTTCCGCATTTTAGAAATATAAACAAAATAAAATAATATATTTTGAGGCTAGGCTCAGCCACATATAAAAAAAATATAACAGATGCAACCTATTATCTATTTAAAAAGTTGTTTCGGGGGTTTTTAATTGCTGTCATGCATGTCGTAAGATATCCTGAAAGAGCAGCACTCGTTACCCTTGCGCATATAATATATGGCTCATTCGCTTTCGTCGGTTAAAGTCATTTCAAGAATGGTCGAACGCCTGCTTAGGGCCAGATCTATCCCTACTTGATTTTTTTACTTTTTATGTTATGATGTTATTATGTTACACAGGGACAGAACAGGTCGTTACAAGGAAAATTTTAATGTACCGAAACGTCTAACACCTTTTGGACAACGTCACTGTAGGTTTATTGCCCAAAAATAACTAATATTATGAGTAAAATAATGTTGGGAATAAGCAGAAAACAATTATAATATCGCCTTACAACTTGGGTAATTAACTTTGGTAAAAAGGAGTCGGAATATACATTTATGGGCATTGAGCATTGAGCATTGAATTTATATTAATTTTATTCAAATATTTTTTATATGTATAAAACTATATTATTACTGATTATTATTTATTACTAGCGATCCGCCCCGGCTTCGCACGGGTGCAATTTATTAATAAATAGCGCTCAGCAAGGAAATATGAAGTACCTATATTTATTTTACAACGTTTATTTATTTATTAATAAGTTTTTAAATATGTCACAAATGAAAAATACGAATAATGTAAAAATTGGTTTGAGTCGTAATTTTATCGTGAAACATACTCGTAGATCGAAATTTGACCACGGCTTATAGATTCAAATTTGGATAATTTTAACTGTCAGCGTCAAAATGTTATTTTTTCTGCCAGTTATTAATGTTTTTATATAGAAATGGTTCTGGTGGTGGAACCAATAATGTCAGTCTTATTTTACTCCCTGCGCTACACAAACCGAGTGGTTCGTGGCGTTACTTCAAGGCATTGCAATATTGGCAGAAATGATCCATTTCTCCAATTTGCACTCATTTATAATCGCTGTATTGTATCGCCAGATTATAATATTTAGAATGCCTCTCTGTATGTGTTTTGTCTCTAATTCAATCGTCTTCGCACTGCAACATTACGGATCCGTGCCGCTTCATTCAATTCTTGGCGATGCTCATCGCTTTCAGTTCCTCCTGTCTCTTTGTCGTCTTGTCGTCTTGCTGGAGCGGTCAATTTGCTGAGATTGGAGCGTCTGCGCAAGGGTATAACTGTGAAAAATTATAAATGTGCTAAACCTGGAAAAACATTCACGAATTACACAAATTAAGTTAATTCAGTTGATTTATCTTCAGAATCACGTAAACGCTATGAAAAAATTCAACTGTCAAATGTCAGTTTTCGCGCCGAGCCGCCATCTTGATTTTCGAATTTTTCGTATTCTTATTCTTGTCAAACAACGCCATCTATGATCAAGCTCGGCACTAAAATAATTTTTGGTTTTTCTCATTTTTCTCACTTTTCCGAGAGATTTTCCAATTTTTTTATATCCTATAGCAACACCGAAATGATTACGAACAAAACAAAAAAAGAATCGTTCAAATCGGGCCAGGCGCTCGTGAGTTATTAGGTAACATACATAAAACCCGACTCATTTTTATTATATAGATTACTTTCCACTTATTATTATTTATTATCAACTATTACTAATTTTATTTTATTATTACCTATTTGCTAAATATTATGTATTATTTTTCATTTACAGTGATAATATTATTGTCTTTTGAAAGTTTTTTTTTTTTCATTTAAATAATTTTTTTTTTTGGAAGACATTTATTTTTAAAATCATTTGTGTTGGTCTATTCTCTAGAATAGGCTCAGCCTAGTAAGGAGAGACACAAACTATATTCAATGGAAATACTAACGATGCATTTTTTAATACGATGCAATAAAATAAATAAAACATTGTCTACGAAAATAATTTAAGAAACCTGACAGATTAAATAATGAACTGTGAAAAAAAAACAGTTTGATTTTCAAACAAATTTTGTAAATGTTTTCAGAAATGTCCATGAATTATTTGAAGAGCGCTGCTAACGAAGTGACTGTCATATAAAATACGTATCTTCTTTGGATAAGAAATATAAATTAATATGACAACAAACTATCCTTTTTATATTATTTTGATTTAAAATAATAGGACTGTTTTAAGATAAAATGAAGAATAATTATTTAATTTTAGTACCAAAAAAACCGCATGCAAAGCGGGTAATAAAATAAAAGGTCTGGGTAGGCAACTGAAACATCTGTAGAGATGGTGAAAACGATATTATTAGTTGAAAAACGACAAGGCTCCCTTCCGAGTTGACGCGACTAAAATTTTAGATATTTTTGGAATGCCACGCGCCCGCACGCTTTCGATATATACATAAAGATGTATATTATATCAATGTATACCGCGGCGATAAGGGAATACGTCACACCTTTGGCAGTGGCCAATTACGAATGACGATTTCGGCTTCGCGCGTCGTCTAATATAGTCGATTTGGCTTTTCAATTATAATATAATAAATTATCAAATGAATAGTTTTTTATTAACTAAAAATTATATTACAGTAATAAAATAACTTAAGATCACTGTGTTATTTTTTATATTACTCAAAAGTATCTTTAAGAAATAGACAAAAAATAATGTTTAGCCATAACATTTCTGGAAATTACGTAATTTTAAACATTTTTTTCTTATATTTTTTGTATGGAAGTTCTAAAAACTGTCTCGGTACAAATAGACCATACGCTGGTGTAAATAGTATTTTTTTAATATTGAGAATCATCTCGAGGTTTTTCAAAAACTGAAGACAAATCTCGCTCGTTTTTATTTTCTTTTAAAATAGTAACAGAATAAAGATAATTTACAATTAATATGGAAATAATTTATTAATTTCGTTTTAGCGAAATGATAGCTTAAGGAGCGGGTTTTTAAAATCCGGCATAATTGTATTAAAATTCTTTTTCGTGTTCTCACAACAAGGCCACAAAATTATGCTTCATATAGCTTTTGGCCGCCACGGCCGCCACGGCCTCTTAAAGCGCGGAGGCAATACAAGTTTGTCAAAAAAAAGATCGACATGTCGGAAAACTACCGAATAACTTTCACCCAGTAAGAAAACCTTTTTTTGCTGAGGGGAACTTTTCACTAAGGTTATATTTAGACGTCCTTAGGTATAATAGACGAAAAAGACGACATATTTTTACTGTGTAATACCTGCTCTAATGCACTGTATTTTCTCATATCGATAATGCGATATCTATTGGATGCCCTTTCTCGTTCGAGAAAATTCAGCGGAATTGCTATTCGCTTGTTTCCTCATTTATTTTAATATGTAATCGCTGTAATCCCCTACTCTGTGATGTCTTTCTATTTGACTTTCAGAGAAATTGGTTGAGTATTTCAACTAAATTGCAAACTTACGTATCTACCTATCAAATCAATTCAAATTAATTAATTTATTTTAAATTTACATTTTTTAACATTTTTAAATAGTCAAGACTAACTAGGCGGCCGCCTGTTCTAAGGTAGGCAATTTATGTTCATCTTGAATATTTTAGAATTTCTTTTAACAGCATCTTATTTACATATAAATAAAAGAAAATGTCATAAAAATATAAACTATCAATAGCAAGTAAATAATTTAAAATATATTTTTAAAAACACCAAAAATAGTCAAAATATCCTTATAAATGATAAATAATATTTAATAAATTTTCATAAAAATCCATAGTTGATTCAGGTAATAAATGACAAAAAAATAATAATCCTGAGGATAATGATGAGAAATAACAAATAATAAATATTAAAAATTATAATGATAATACACACGGGGATGATATTATAATACTCGTATATAGTCACTAAATTATTCTATCACTAAAAAATACTATTTCTGTTTATACCTACTTATACCAATGTTTTCATTTTAATATTTAATTATCTAATAATATATTCAATATCTGCATTGGCACATTTTTTAATCACTGCGAACATAATATTTTGGATAGCGGAACTAACCACTGGGTGTATTTTCGAAATCCCATTGTGCTTTCAAAATATATATATATTTTCTTCTCAATGATTCGAGAAGCCATTGAAAGAAAAAAAAACCAAACTTCAATAGAGACGACGATTTCCAACTCTCTGCTACGTAGAACCAGGGGCGGACCGTGCGTTTGTGGGGCCCTGGGCTAATATTACTTGGGGGCCTGCCTAATTAATCAACTAATTGCCATTTTGTCAAAAAGCTGTTCTCGATAACAATGTCTAGGTCACTAGGTATACAATAGAAGAGAAAAAGAGGACAATACAATATTTTATTTGTTTAATATGACAGACACACAAACACAAGTGTAAGACATTAAACTTTTCACTAAAAATAGACAAATCGATTAGCTTAAGAAAACGTTGGTAAATGGCTTAACTAAACAACATTAGAAAAACGAAAAAAAAACAGAATTTGTCACTAGCGGTCCTCTCCATCCACCAAGAGATTGATATATGAAGCTTGTTCGCTGCGAATAACTGCGTTTGCGAGAAAATACACTGAAAACAAGCGGCAGGGAGTCCCTCGGAAAAGACGCGAGAATTTGATCTCAGGGTTGCCAACCTTATGATAGGATTTTTTAAAATTTGAGATTTTGTTTGTAATTCACAATATTGTCCATTGTTTTCAATGGAGGCTGGGGCCCTTTATATCCCGGGGCCCTGGGCTGCAGCCCAAAAAGCCCTTATATAGATCCGCCCCTGCGTAGAACCCTCTTCTTAAAAAATCCCCAATGCCATCCTCAATGCCATCCCATGTTTCCAAGGACGTAACGCAAAAAACAGTGAGAGTTGTGTGCACGGCGGATATTTACAATTCTCGTGCGCTGATCCCACCGCCCCACCACCCCTTATAATCTACTAAGTAACAGCAGCAGTTTGCGGACCACCCGCAAATGAGGATTAGCAGCACTTTAATCCACCCTGGAAAACGGCGGTTGCAACATTGTCAAAACGTTGGATATTACATTATTCACGCTGTAAATTCGTATTTATCTTATTTATAATTTCAAAAAACGGCGATAGTATTCGATTTCATAATATAGCGTGTGAAAAGCTTCGAGTCCTTAGAAATTCTCTTCTTCTTGTAGTGCCGTCTCCTAACGAAGGTTGGCAATCATCTTGCTGATTTCAGTCTTGGAGACCGCCGCACGGAACAATGCGCCAGTGCTCAGCTGGAACCACTGGCCTAGATTTTGCAGCCATGATGTCATTGGCCGCCCAGGCCTCCTCTTACCTTAAATTTTCCCCTGGGTTACTTGTTGTCGGGGTTCGTATTTGGGGTTGCGCATTATGTGGCCGAAGTATTCGAGCTTGCGTCTCTTTACGGTTTTGAGTACCTCTGTCTCTTTTTTATTCAGTCTTTGAAGGACTGTTGTATTTCGAACTTTCTGGACCCACGACATTTTAAGCAGTCTCCGATACACCCACATCTCAAACGCTACAAGGCGCTTGGCCATCCTTTCTGTGAGTGTCCAAGCCTCCAGAAATACTGAAAAAAAAACGAAAGAAAACACTCACCCTGCTTATTATATAGGATTATTCCTGATATATAAAAAAATCTGTGTATGGTATATTAGTCATACTCGTAAAAATATAGAGTAGATATTTACTTTTTAAATTAATGAAATAATTACAGCACAGTTCCATTACTATATACTCAATACACATGTAACAATGGAAAATTCAGCAATCAAATCATGCACAATTAAAAAGCGACGTATGTAAACTCACGTGATGATAAAATAATAATTTTCCTTTTTCAGGTGTGCGCAAATTTGCCTCGTTCGTTTTTTAATCAACTCTGTTTTCATTTTAAGCACGTCATTTCCATGAATAATCAACCGCGGCCCGATTGCTCTACCGTTCCGCGTTTATATGATTATCCGCATGAATTGAGGAGGATGCGAGTGTTTTGTTCGCGTGATTGCAATACGGGATTTATTAAATATTCGTCCTTTAAATCAGTTGTATTTTGTTTTTTTTTTTTTTTTGAGTAGGTATTACAAAATTTAACTAGTACATTTTACCATGTCACACTGTATTTAAATGAGGCAATAGCATAAAACTGATTCTTATTGTGACTGAGACATGGTTATGACCGAAAGTCGCCTAACTAGGCCTGAGCCTGTTCTAAGGCAGACTTGAGCAATTTTCTTTGTGCATTATGATTACTATTTATTAACAATGCATATATTTCTAGACACAATCAAATAAAACTAATTATTAAAATAGTCTACAAAAAATTAAATTAAAAATAGAAAATTCAAATCTTTTTAAAATAAAAATAAAACTAAATCTAATCCAAATAATAAATAAAACAAAATTAACATTAGAATAATCAGAATTAATAAAAATGCAAATTGATTGTCACTTTTTAAAATATCAATTGCTTAATATAAATGAATTAAAATGTTATTTATCAGATAGGGAATAATAAGGTTCGGTATGCCAATCTATAATAAAATTTACTATTCTGGGGTGGGGAGCATGCTCTAGGACTGAAATCGAGAGACTTATGAAGTATCGTACAAAAAACTATATATAATTCGTTTTATACTCAAAAAACTAAAAATGTATTCTTCTAATGAGTTGTTCCTCGAAGCGAAAATACTTGATATTAGGCAACTGTATTGTTTAATAACTGTTTTAATTAACCGCTCTATACAGTAACGTCCCGAATCGGGTACGATATATTGTAGTCAATGCTGAGTAACGTCCCAAAACGGGTACGAGCGCGGAGCGACAAACCGCGCTCTCAACGAACTGAATTTACACCAAAATCACAGTGCAACCACCCTCTGTTAGCTATGTGTGCGAAAGGCGGATACATTCTCTATTGTACGATTATACAATCGTGCTTCTCGCAGTCTAGAATCCCTGATATAATTGTTTATATTCTGGGGGCACTTAGTCGAGTGCTGCCATTGCTCGGATCTGTGCTTCTCTTCGGATATTATGTAGCTTCTCTTCGGATATATGTATGAAAATAAATAAAACGAACTAATAAATTTGGTAAATCATGTAATAATGTACACAAATGTGTTTTATTGTGTACAATTTCTTGATAGGGTTTCGTATTTTGAGATAAAACGTCGATATCGCTGAATAAGTAAGTTTTTTTCAGTTCTCCAACTTTCTAATAATTATTCATAATTATCTAATGGTTTTACAAAATGAGGTTTTAATGTTTTATATTTCAAATTTCAATACAATCATTTTACAATTCTTTTTTTTATGATACATCAGGCAGTATCTTTATTATGATCGTTTTTCTAAAGTAATATATTTTTGACTCTCAGAAATGACAGGTGACTGCCAAGATTTACACCCGCCGCTCGAGGGGTTAAATTTCAATCACGTGCAAGCAGATACATCGTTCCCTGTTAAGGACACAATATCGGCGTAGGTACCACAATATATAGTGCCCAGGAGATTTACGTCGTTTGGACAACACTAATATTATTTAGTACCTTGCTCCGAAATTAGGGAGCATTTTAGGAAAACATTTCGATATTTCAGGATTGGCAAAGGGGGACATAAAAAAATTGTCTCATTAAGTGGCTGATTATCAAAGGAAGAACGGAAACTGAAAGCATTCTCACAATATTTCAAAAATAGCAACACATTCAAACACACACAATTTACACACCCTCACATCTCTAACAATATAAATTTCCAATATGAAAACAAGAGTGATTTCAGCTTTTTATTTTTATTACATAATATTTTGTAGTTACATTTATTTTATAATTATTTTCTATTTTTTTTAATATATTGATTATTTTGATTTTTTTTAAATTATTTTTGTGTATTTATTTTTTTTAATAAAATTTAACAATTTCTTAACATCTCTTTATAAAACTAAACTTTAAAATTTAAAATACCATCATATGAAATTGGCGTTTCTCTTGGAACAGGCACTGCCTAGTTAGGAGTGACGCAAAATCATTCTGTAAAAATATATTTTTTTTTGGTAAATAAATAAAAATAAAAAAACAGTTTCAAAATCAGATTTATTTTATTTCTATGAATACAGTACATGTACATAGGAATATCTTGTGTAAGGAGTATTTGATTAAAATAAATTAAAAAGTTTTATAGCAAAAACGGACATTTCCTTTTATCCAAACATACAAATTTTACGTACAACTACATACAAATTTTAGCGAAAGCGATCATATATTTTAAATATTACACAGAATACAATAGAAATGTATTAGAGTAATAATTTGGCAGGTAGCAATCATAATAATAATTTCACTTGTCTTTATAACCCTTACTGCAGCTACTCCTCTCAAACAGTGTAAAAATTAACATATTAAAATGTTAAACATAAATAAACTCTGAAGTCATCACCGTTTTGTAATTTGCAATTTTCTTTTTAATCTTTTGGGAAAACAACTCGAAACTATATTAGCAATACGTGCCAAATAAATGATTAAAATGTGATAATACAATATTTCTATTACCAAAAAAGATTTGTCAAGGGGATTTCAGAAGACTGTCAGGGCAAATAATTGTTTATAAGGTAAATGTAATGAGCAATGAGAACGTTTAACTTCTAATAAGCAAATTTACGGTTCGTAATCTGAGTTAAGAATGGAAATATGAAAAATATATATTGTTTTTTTTTAATTTAACACCAAAATGAAAAAACCAAAAATAAAAATCAAAAAGCCAAAAATGTGGTCGGATTGCGATGGCCCATTAGACGGGAAAAACATCGCCCATTGTGGACGCAGTGCGTACACGAACGGAACATGTTCCTAATCGCATCTGTTTCCAGCGTGCGCGCGAACGTATCGTCAGTCTCCTGAAAACACGCGGAGAGAATGGAGTGTGACGACCAATTTTGTGGATTCCATAAAATGTCTCCTGTTCTGTACGCCTCGATTAATTCTATGGCATTTTCTTCACTCCACGATTTGTCCGTAGCTGTATCCATACCTGGTTCAGTTCTTGTTCGCGCGCGTCTCAACACAATCCATCCACACTTGCGCTCTGAGCGCACTGCGCGTCCCTTTGTGTTCGTTCGAAAAACCGACCAATCACGGATCGCTCCGCCCGCAAATTGAAATACTCGAAGCGTGCGCATGAAATGCACAGTTCGCGCGCGCGAGGCGTCCACACTATGAGAATTTGTTACAAAGTATGTTACATTGCATGATACTTTGCACTAATGTGGAAGGAAAATTCTTTCCTTTCATGTCACCTTTCGTCAGTCTTTACGCAGCATTACATTTCTTGGTTTTTTGAAAAATGATAGGAAAAAAATATCGCATCATCACATTTTAATCATTTTATTGGTACGTATTAACAAAATAATTTTAAGTTGTTTGCCACAGTAGATTAGAAAAAATACAATTTACAAAAAGGACATGACTTCCGATTTTATTTTTTACCAAAATATTTAATTTCTGCATAACAGTAGTAAAGAGTAAGTAAATTCGCTACAAGGTTTCATAGATTTATTATTATTTTAATGCACGGGGTAGTCACTTAAAATTAATTACAAAATGTATTTTTTTCAGTGTTTGGGAGAGGTAGTCGGCAACAATTATATTACAGACTCCCGGTTTTCCGTACCATCACATGGCAAAACTCAGGCGGTCACCCATCCAAGTACTGACCACGCCCGACACTGCTTAGTTTCAATCAAAGGTTGAAACATGGAAGGCGTGAATGAGTAACAGCCTGGAGGTAAAGTATTTTGTCCAGGTTCGATTTCCTGCTGGATCACCATTTTCCGTTAAGATTAAATTAACGGAATTTCGTTTGAGTTCAATACGAGGACTCACACTTGAGGACATACACACGAATGCAGTAATATAAAAAGGCAAATGATATTTATTTTATGCGAAAGTGTAGCAGTTAAAAGTTGATATATCGCCTTTTATGATGTTATTGCGAAATGGATTTCGTGAAAACGTTACTAATAAAATTTTCTCTTCGGTGCTACTCTCAGCGTTATAAAAAAAATATAAAAATATCCATGATTGAAGTAAATATATGTATATATAAGTAAATACATAAACCCGTAGGTAAACATTACTCACTGCACGTATATCACTTTTTATTATATCACGGTGCGGTGTGCCAAAGTTTCATATTGTCTGACCTGACACGCTTATTCAGCGCCTGCAGACTAAAATATAGTCATTGTAAGAGTTATAAAATGTCTAGACTGTGTTGCGTGACTTCTTTTTAGCTGGTTTATATCTTTTAATGTTGAGAATTACTACATTTAGTAGAAGAAGCGTTCCAAATGTTTCTCTTTGTAATATTTATATCTCTGTGAGGGACCACCCCTCACAAGACTCCAGATTATTCGATGTGAGGTGGTGGTGTCAACTTATGAGTTATCTCCGTATTTAAAGGCGGTTATGATGAAGCCTAAGATATTTATTGATTGAATCGATTGAATATTGCCAGTTATAACGCTTGCCGAATTAACGAGTGCCCGGATTACTTTATCGAGGCGCGAGGGTTGCGCGACGGCGGTTATGTAGGAAAGTGGATGAGGATTGTATGTGTGCTCCTAGTATCTTGTCCTGGGCACGGCTCGAGTCTGTGGGATTACAGACTGATGCTTCGCTTTAGCCGGGCAAAGGACGCCTTGGTCCGCGATAGATTCGTAGTACTCCGTTTCACCGCTTCGTAAGGGAGAGGACCGAACAAGCGACCTCGAACTCGGAACCAATCGAGAGACCGGAGAAATCTGGTCACAATTGGAAGTGAGGGCGCGAGTATCTCGAGCCCGCCGGGTTTATTCCTGGCTAACTCGCGGTAAGGCGTTGGACTCTCACGGGTTGTGGCGTAGCTAGACGTTGGATTGTTATTGTCTAAAGTCATCTACGCTCACTGCAGGGTGATAGAACGACTAATCGTTTAAACGTCCTGTGGTGACGGGCTCGCCCGTTGTAGTCGACACCGCAAGATGATGCTTCGAGACTCAGGGAATATGAAGAAAGGAAACCAAGGAGCCGGATCCGTTGAGCGACCTCGCGTAGAGGGGTACCGGATATGCCGTCGCAACCTTAGGGGAAGGTGATCAATCGGGGACTGATAATTTGGTTGCTTTTTGGCCGGTTTATATAGGCCGTGCAATGATGCAATTTGAAATATTCTGAGTAAAAGTATTGTTTCATCGTGCTGATTCATAACTGCACGAGTCAAAATAATAGCTGAATTGTGTCAGTGGATTTCACTGGAAATCGATGCATTTGTTGATCGTATGTAGTGGACTTAAGGTCCGTTATATCTCTAAAGAACGCCTTAGAAATCTTGCTTGTATATTTCCTTTATCAAAATCCCTTAAAGATTTAAAAATATTGTTCTATGCTTGCACAGTAACTCATACTTCATAATCAGAAATTTAGACTTCAAAAAGTTTCTGAAACTGACCACTTATAATAAAAGAAATATGAAACCAAATAGGAAATTTGAAAATGAAGCTCTCTGGGAACATTTTACTTTTTGACTTGCGAGATTTTCATTTGTTTTTCATTGTGGCGTCGCAAATTTTGCAAATTGTTTGTCGGAATAATACTCGAGAATATTTTCGCGCTATGATATTTTACGTTTTTTTCTGCGGCTAAAGTCAGCTGCAGTGTTTCCATACTTCAATTGGCATTTGGCGGTGAATTCCCTTCTCGTAGCTCTGTGATTGCGTGGTTCAGTGGGCTTAGACGTGGACGTATTCATCTCCACGACGATGCAAGTCAAGGCCGACCAGAGACTGCGACTACCGAATGTAGTATTGATACCATACGTCAATTAATTAAAACAAATGGCCGCTCTTCACTTAGTCCGCGAATCGCGCGCGAAGTCGCGAAGGTGCGGGAACGCGTAGTGTGAGCCGTTTAGCATATTCTTCGTGGCTTCGCGCGCTGCTCCCCGATTTTTGTCGATTTTCTGTCCCGCGACAAAAGAATCGCGAATCGCGAACTTAGTGCGAACGCGCATAGTCTGCACACTCGCGCGCCGCTCAGTTGACTGTCGGCAGCGTCGGTGTGTGGTAGTGTCTGTTCCTAATTAATATTTCTACATGATGAAAAAACATGTAGAAATTTTGAAAAAAGGGAATCCCTATGCTATCTAGTTACAGAAATTACAAAAGTAAAGAAAATGATTCTACGTGAAAATAACTCAGTTGGTTTGAATATGAAATAATGAATGGATGATATAATTTTGTTTTTACTTTTAATATATTCATAATTATAGTGCGCTATCGCGCACAGCATGAGGGACGCAGTTGAAGATAATTTGAAGTCCATCTCCTTCGAACGCGCGAATTATAATGTGAAACTACCGCGAACCATTGCGAGTGTCGAGCTATGTTTCGCTCATCGCGAGTTCGCGGCGAGTTCGCGCCGCGAAGTCGCGCGCGAGTCGGACTAAGTATAAAGCGGACTTAACATAAATATTACTTTTCAGCAAACTTTTACTGTATTAGCCATTTGGAATGAGTCAAGTGCAAAAGATTTTACATGTGCATCGAAGCCTTTGCACTCGATGGATACCGCATGATTTTAAAGAAGACCAGATAATACTGAGTGTAGAGTGGTGTCGTAAAGTGATAGCAAAGTTTGATGGAGGGTAATCATTGCCTGTCTATAATATAGGTAACAAAACTTGCGTGTACTGCTTTGATCCGGAAAAAAAGCCAATCTAAAGAATGGGTCTTTCCTTTTGACGATTTGCCAACGAAAGTTTATAAAAGTCGAAACATTGGTGAGAAAATGGTTTCTTCTTTTTTCGGCGATTCAGACATTACACATCAGGGTCGCTAGAAGATCAAAGGACAGTGACTACAGATTAGTACGTCAACACTTGCTTGCCCAGAGTCTTAGAAAATGTTCGCGAACGGTGTCCTTGAAACAATGTCGTCGTTCACCACGATAACGCGTTCGCGCATTTCGCTAAGGTAACGGAAGCGTATTCAAATGTTTTATTATGTAGTAGATCACGCATCCGCCATATAGTTCAGTCGCATCTTGCGACTTATTTTTAACCGTCTCCAAAAAAAAGGAGGAGGTTATGTTTGTTACCTCAGAGCTCGGTCATTTATAAACCGATTTTTAAAATTCTTTATTTATTTGAAAGGATATGCTTCCAGATTGGTCCTATTTATATCAAAATGCTGTTCTGATGATGGTATCTATAAGGAATTGATGAAACGCCTCAAATATTATTATATGAAGTTGAAAACATACATGTACGTTCAGTTCCGATGACAATGAATTTTTTACGGTAAGCATAACCTGATTTTACACCCAGGATTGGCTCCGACGAGGGGATTCCTCAACGGTTAAAAGCTGAGACACGAAAGTTTGTATACGTATTTAATTATGATAACCCGTTTTAAGTTTCACCATGGCATGGCTGCTGCATCCAGGGTTGGTTCCCGACGAGGGGACTCCTCAGCGGTCAACAGCACAGACACGAAATTTTGTATACGTGTTCAATTATGATAACCCGTTCTAAGTTTCACCATGACATGGCTGCTGCACTTTTTTTTGTTAAAATTTGTATCATCTTATTGTTTCCTAAAATTAAATACAAACTTAGAGGCACAAGTTTTACGAGCCCTGAATCGGCGGTGAATGCGTACCACGAAGCCATTGAAGAGGTGCCCGAGGAAGACTGGAACAACTGCTTTTTACAGTGTTTCCAGCGAATGAAAATATGTATACATTGTGAGGGCATATACTTTGAAAAAACAATAAATGTATCTAGTTTTATTTATCAGAATCCAGTCTAAACAATATCTGGTCTCATTTATCAGAATCCAGAAACTTTCAGTATGACCTATGTATATTACTTATTTAGTATTAGTCGTAAGAGTAGTGATCTACATTTGGAAGTAATATTGTTTATATATGGAATTAGATTGCTCAGCTCCATAGTACGATTTGGCAACCCTTCTGAAACGGCGAAAGGCAGGTGGCGCGGATAGCATTATCGGAGAAACTAATCGCAATGTATTTGGTCATCTATATTAATATTGATAATTATAGTTTTTTTTATAAAGGACTGATTGATTATAATCATGGGAGCTAATGGACCCTGATGCAGTTGGCCACTAAGACCCATCTGTTCAAGGTCTGTTAAACTCACGGGTCCGGCGGTCCACAAAAACATAAATCCGGCGGCCTCCACGTATGAATTGCGTGACCGGGTAGGACTTCGGCATGCGGGCCAGTTTCCCCCTAGGAGTCAATGTTTTGGAGCCCCTGGACGGTTTGCGCACCGTGCAGCGACAGCCAATCGATTGTGCATTCTGACTCACAGTCGGGGTAGTCTGGAAACAGTACTGTCTCCTATAGAGCGGGGGTAGTTGTTCACCTTACGGCGACTGCTCTTGAAACGACCAATCGGCTACCCGATTCCGGGTCAAAGCCAGAAAAAGAACGCCGCGGTCCGCGATAGATTCGGCAAACGCCGTATCACCGCTTCGTAAGGGAGAGGACTGCGCAAGTGACCTCGAACCCGTAACCATTTGGGAAACCGGAGTAATCTGGTTGCAACTGGTTGTAATGGCGCGAGTGACGGCCCGCTGGGTGACTAACCTGGCTATCTCGCGGTAAGGTGTTGGCTTACTACGGGCATGTGGCGGAACTTGGCGGTGGACTGTCCTAAGTCTGCTGCGCTCACCTCACGAGAGAAAAACGAACAATATCGTTAAAACTTCCTAAGGTGACGGATTCGCCTGTTCTAGTCGACAGCTCTAGTTGGTTGATTATAAAAACCCAATAATTTTTCCGATGATAGCAATAATAACATTCAATTATTAGTGCCATCTATCAATCACAGGAATACTACGAAGAGATAGAATTTAAACTAATTATAACGTATTGAAAACCGTACACTAAAATAAAAAAAATACAGCTTTATGTAAATACTATAAAAATAATTATAGTTATGATTTAAAAAACCGTTTGTGATTATATATTTTTTATACCATATAGGAGTGCTTAGAGCACCATCTACATTGCGGCCATACAGCTATACTACGAATGTCGCCATATTGAAGAAAATAATAAAAGATTAATCATTTTTTGGAACATGTGGCGTTTAGTAGTAACATCCTGGTTGCCGATTTATAGTACGACGTTGATGGATCTAATACGCTATTAGCTTACTTTATTGATCAACGTCGTACTAAAAATAGGCAACCAGGCAGTAAATTGTATAGACCTTTAATTATGACGATTCTGCATTCAAGTTAAGTTTTGCGCTCACTTTAAATGGCCATTAGCATTCTAATATCATAAATTTTGCTTTATAAAACGCGAGCACACCTGGTCCAAAACTTCCCGTTACGTAGGTTGAGCAAATTACCACGTGGGCAACGTAAAGGCCTCGCAACGCAGGTTGAATTTCAAAATGGCGCGGGTCAGTGTGATTACATGTGAGAATCGTGGTTGCGCGTCGACCGCCGATATATCATCTCGAGGTGCGGCCGCGGCCCGGCGGCGAACGCGTCGCTCCACCCGTGCACATTACTCACCGCGTTGCCAGCGGACACCGCAAATGGTAACCCGGATGCCGTCCGGTTACCAGCTGCCGGCGCACGACCGGCAAACGGATGGGCTTCTTGCGGTTCTACGGAATACTAGCTAAGAGTGTATTTCTACACCACAAAAATTGAACCTTTTCCTTTCTGTATCGTAGGTCAGGTCAAACTTTTCAACATTAATTAAAGTTAGGGCCCTATGGCTCCTCACTGTTAATTTATTGTTATTTAAGGTTAAAATACACTACGGAATCTGTCATTGCGGTACATTTAGGTGGTCACACCTTTGACGTAATGAAAAACAGAGAAGTTACTTGATGGAAGGTAATAAATACTGTTTGTGGCGAGCCATTGTCGTGCCGATTATACATTTTTGCAAATATCAACGATTACTGTTTTAATTACTACGTCTACTTTATGCCTATGTCAACATTGGTTGTCTCTGTGCAAGAGCGGGTGTTTTAGCCTGACCCTTACATTTTATTGCGGCGTACTTGCTACACTTGCTTCTCAAGTCAGCTTCCATATGCAAACTATTCATTAGTCTATTAGGACTATATTAATAGACAGTTAAAGCAACAACGTCACGCTAGGTGTGTCTTATTAGTTAGTTAGTTAACATGTCCGGGCCAGGTAAAGACACGTCTCTCCAGAAATATGCGGCCAGATATTATTGTTATTGTTCCTCTCTTGTGAGTGTGTTGGGGGTTGTCAGCTGCGGGCAAGATAGGAGGTGGCCTTCATCCTGCAGAGTTCTATAGTCGTATGTTAGATTTGTTGGGTAGCCCCAGTGACCGTGATTAACTCGGCATATTCTCACAGTGTCCATTGGCCGGGGGAGAGGAAGAATTGTTTATGATCGCTGACTAGAAAGTCGAAAATATGCACAGTCTTCGGGAGGCTGTGTTCTGTGTTCCATTTTACATTATTACGATGCTATTAAGGAAAATTCAAAATTAATGCTACTGTCACGTAGAATTTCGAATTTAGAATTGTGTCTTATTGATTTTTATTCACTTGAACAGTTTGTCCACTTTCTCCGATTCACATACGATGAGAAAAAAATTCAAGGCAAATAAATGAGGCAAATTGGAGCCGTTCTATATCTAGCATGTCAACATCAAGCGTGGCAAAAATCCGAAACTGTAAAGTATATAACCATTACTTCACAAAGTGACCTAATATTATAACAATCTTGGTGGATTTAAACCATTGTGTAATAAATTTATTTTAAAGGTAATGTGCTTGTGATTCGTATAAACAGCATATTTCAACATACTGTAGTCTGCCAGTCATAAATGATAAACTATTTAACATGTCATTTATTAATCAAAAAATGACATTTATCATCATATTACTTTATCGTTCGATGAAGACTGGCGTGAAGTAGGGAACTAAAAAACTGAAAGACCGAATGCAGTTTTTGTTTTTGATTTATTACTAGGCATTATTTTGTGTATTTAGCTCCAATTTTGGCATATTTCGATAAAGGTTACGTTTGAACAATCTGTTAATATTTATAAATAGGATAGAAAACGAATTTACCGCGTGAAATTTGTAGGACCCGACGTTTCGGTGACGTTGCAGCCGCCGTTGTCTAGGGTAGACTAAAGAATTTCACGCGGTAAATTCGTTTTCTATCCTATTTATAATGTCAAACAACCGCGATAGCTGTTAAAATTTGTTCGATATAAATTGAAATTGATTCATCTGACCTATGGCACATTTTATTTTAGGAAATCTATTATCACGGCAATAGAGGTATAGGTACTAACAATACCCCGAAACTTTTACACCTGGTCCAAAACTTCCATGATGTAGGTTAAGCAAACTGCTTCGTGGGCAAATCCTGTTATCCTGCCTAAAGTACTTCTTACGAAACACAAAAGTCCTTGGGATATTTCTGCTATAAGCTCTTTAATCAGCTACCATTCTCCACAAGAAAGATGGAAAAAAGGCGTTTAAAAGATTTATAAAACAAAAACTACAATCTACACCGGCTTTCTAATAAGCTGGGTGTTTTTTGGAGCATGCTAGTTCTTTCAAATGGGAATAACATTAATAATTAAATTTCAGGTACCTCATTCTCGTTTTATTGTTTAATAATAATATTATGAATCTAATTTTTTATATGTAGTTTACAATCTTTAACGTAACATACATGACCATATACATACGTTGTTTTTTTTCATTGTGTAATTATTTTTTTTATAGAGTGCCTAAGAAGACTATTAATATTCTTATATTAATTATTTATTTTATATTATGTATGACCACGTACATGGAATCAGTTCTGTATTTTTTATTTCTCCGCCGTGTGAAACCGACTTTAGTCAACGCTATTGTCAAAGTATTATTTCTACTTTAATAGTTTAATATCTATATTAGTATATTACTAGCAACTGACGAATTCTAATATGCGATAATTAGTTTTAATTAATTATTAATGCGTTTATTGTATATTCTAAATGAATAAATTGAATACTGAATACTAATACTGTTCGTAATCCTTTTTGATCCTGTCGCTCGGTTCACACTTATATAGGTAAACTAATCATTAATCCCAATACAGACAACTCCCAATCCGTCCTTTTGATTGAGTGAAAACAATTAAATACCAGCCTGTAGATTTTTGGCTTCAACTCATACGAAGAGCAAAAATTACAAAGAGATTTCTGACTGGCGGAAGTCTTGACGATGGTACTGAATAATTAAAAGCCTTGTGAATTTGATTCGAATATGCTTGGGATTCTTATATACAACTTATTACATAATGATATATTGCAGTATGGCAGCAGAATACGCCACCTAATGTATAATGTATTTACTTCTCTGATCATCGACACATATTATTCTAATCTATTGTGACCTAACCCATACCCATACTACGATATATCAGCTTCGCTTTCGACTTACTCTTCGCCCCTATATTTTGATATTAGCATTCCAGCATGATATGTTTTGCATTATGAAATGCGAACAAGCCTGGTCCAAAAGTTCCCGTGATAGGTCGAGCAAATGACACGTGTGCAAGGTAAAGGCCGGTAATGCATGTTGAAATTCAATATGATTCGGGTCAGTATGATTGCAAGAGGAAGCGGTTGCGCGTCGACCGCCGATATATCATCGCGATGTGTGGCCGTAGCCGAGGCGAACGCGTCGCTTCGCCGGGCACATTATTCAACGCGTTGCCGGCGGACACAGCAAAGGACAACCCGGATACCGTCCGGTTACCAGCTGCCTGCCCACGACTTGCCAACGGATGGGCTTCTTGCGGCTGTATGAAACACTAGCTAAGGATGTATTTATACACCGCAAAGTTGAACCTCCTTTCTTCATCGTAAAACGGGTCAAACTTTTTAATCCTTAGTTAGAGCAACACGGCCACGCCAGTTTTATCTTATTGTATTATTCACTTGAATTGGTGTCCAACGATTCCGTGTATCTTGGGCCTGATGACCTGTTTGTTGCCTTGGGTCAGCTGAACTTAGGGTTCAGCTCACATCCCGTAGCCTCCTCGCAGATATAACAACCTGAAAAAATGGACTCTGTGCCTATAAGCCCAGTCGTGGACAGGCGGAATCGGATATTCAAATCTGGGGGAACAGCTCTAGCAGTACAGGGCGGGTTGCACATCGCGCGGCGTTAGCTAAACGACTGTGCACTCCAGCGAATAACCGGGTGGGGGGGGGGGGGGAGGTGCGCTATAAACGTACATTCTCTAAACAGCGGGTGTTGTTATTGACCTGATGTCAGACACCTTCGAAACGATCCGTTCGCTACCCGATCTTGATACCGTGTGATGCGACGGTCAGAAGGTAAATTCGAACTGTATTACCGCTTACATCAAGCTAGCATTCCAACGTGATATATTTTGTTTTACAACATGCAAACACAACTGGTCCAAATCTTCCGTGACGTAGGTCGTGCAAATTACCGCGTGGGCAAGGTAAAGGCATCCGACGCATGTTGAATTTCAATATGCGCGGCTGCGCATCGACCGCCGACATATCATCGCGAGGTGTAGCCGTAGCCGAGGCGAACGCGTTGCTTCGGCGAGCACATTATTCACCGCGTTGCCGGCGGACATCGCAAATGGCAATCCGGATGCTTTCCGGTGACCAGCTGCTCGCGCACGACAGTGATAAGTTTCTTGCTATTCGGAACACTAGCTTATGGCGAACTAGTGTATCGGTGAAATTCTGCACTAAAGAAAAAATCTCTTGTGTCACCCCAAGACTTTCCCAGCAAGCAGACAACCCCCCCTCCACGCCAAACCCGACAAACCCCCACCCCCGCAAACTCCCCTACCCCAGAGCAGCCCCCGTATATCCGTGGTATTAAAATGTTATTTTTCCAAAATGATTTCATTGGTTTTTTCTTAAATACTGCAGTATTTAAATCTATTTTATGTCGCTTGTATACGAGATATTCCACAAGTTTCATAACGTAAATTCGGTCCAACAATGCTTCTGTGTATCGAATTTCAAGCCCCTAGCTGCAATATTTAGATATTGAAGTATGGCAATCGCACCCTCTGGTAGTCCAATTACGACTACAATCTTTTCAACTCTTGCCATGACTGAATGATTCCTGCATGCCAAATTTCAACTCAGTCAGATGAAGCGTTTAAACGATATCGTCGAGGAATATACACAGACACACGGACTCATAGAGAGACCTTAGTGTGAAAATAGTCCTAATCGTCTCGGGAGGGGTCAAAATGGTTATTTCCGTCTTCATATCGATTTTTTTAGCGCGTTGTAATGCATGCCAAATTTCAGCTCAATCGGAATAAGCGATTCCGCGCTATCGTAGAGAAAATCACACAGACACACAGTCAGGCAGAAAGAGAGACACACAGATAAACAGACAGACTTCCATCTAGAAATGGTCTTAATCATCTCAGTGGGGGGGGGGGGGGGGGGTCAAGATGAATATTTCCGTCTTCATCTCGAAAGTAAATATTAGCACGTTCACAGTACTTTTCTTCCTGGTTGGTTGGTGAGCGAGAGAAAGTAATTGAACCGGCTTTCTTCTGCCTTTTATAGTCCATATCAGTTGAAGTGTATGTGTTAAACTAAGATATGATGATGTGCCAATATGACCCATCCATTGCGCGGGACGATAATTGCCGGCGACGAGTGTCCATCGCCCGCATGGCGCGTAATAAAACGAAATCGGCCGGTCGGCGGACAGGCAAGAGTTGATGGCGTACATC
>OX155966.1:25659708-25689035 GCA_944548615.1 Micropterix aruncella | reverse complement strand
ATATATATATATATATATATATATATATATATATATATATATATATATATATATATATATATATATATATATATATATATATATATATATATATATATATATATATATATATATATATATATATATATATATATATATATATATATATATATATATATATATATACATATATATATATATATATATATATATATTGATATTTTAGGGTGTAAATTTTAAATATTTTCAATAATATATAAAATTAGATTCATGAAAAGTTACTTATCTGGGGTCCTGGTGGACCAGAAACATTTAAACGATAGTTAATGTCCTCTTTGAATACTTAGGGCAGCAGCACCTGTTTCCGCAATTGATAACTTATGATGTTCTTAGTTATTGCACTGTATGCCCTTGGATGTAATAAGTATAGGAGGATAGTTTCTGTAACAGAAATGGATGTTAGTAACTTATTTTAGAAGAAATTATATGACTGAGAATATTTCGACACTAGTCGTATTCATCTCTATGACATTTCTCAGAAATGTATGTATGAATATATATATATATATATATATATATATATATATATATATATATATATATATATATATATATATATATATATATATATATATATATATATATATATATATATATATATATATATATATATATATATATATATATATATATATATATATATATATATATATATATATATATATATATATATATATATATATATATATATATATATATAATTTCTAACATTTTATGTATGGTTAGTCTGTCATGATTCGATAACCATTTTTTTTTTTTTTGAATTCCATAATGTTTTCATCCTGGGTATTATTTATCTATCATACGTTTCAACTTACTGAAGTTTTCAAATATTTTTTCTCTTATCGACAGGAACAACAGACGTCCACAATATTGGAGGAAAAAGTAACCTGAAAAGATATAGGAATGACCGAAGTCCAGATGGTGGGGACAGCGAAGGCTATGATTCTGACATGGGGACACATTCAATACCCCTGGATCGAGGACCATTCTTCGACAAAATTGCGTCCAGAAACGTGACAGCGCTGGTCGGAAAGACGGCTCAACTCAGTTGCAGGGTGAAGAATTTAGGGAATAAAACGGTAAGAAATAATTTGCTCCCTTTGATCACTTGTTTTTTTCGATATCAGAGCTCCATTTTTTAAAATCATCTCCCAAAACTGTCAGATTAATGACCTGACTAGCAATTTCATCAGTTGATAGAGTTCGCCTTTCTAATTCGCCTCCGTGCTACTTAAATAAATGAGACAATTTTTATCATCCTTTAGAACTCCTTAATTTTAATTACAGCCCGAAAATGGTCAAATTAATTAACTGAGCCACTTATAAGCTCATAGTAAAATAATTAACTGTTTGCCTTAGTAACAGGCCCCAATTCAGTGAAGTTTAAAAAATAATTTCTTAATTCATTTCGCATTTTTACGTTTTTAATATGTAGTTAGCAAAGCATTATAATATACTATTATACACTGTCACTTTATATTTATTTTTGGGAAAAAATAGTTTTTCATCGCTTTAGACCATGGATTTTGCTTTCATTCGGAGTTATTGTTAGAAAACTGACAGAAAAAACCAGAGTACACAATTAAATGCATGATGATACATGATATGTTTATTTATACATAAAAGACTATTGTTGACATTTCACATAAAGACAGGGTAAGGATTAGGTTCACAAAAGTTGTGATTAATAACAAACTAATTTGATTCCGATACATTATTTAAATTTGACATATTTTGGAGATGATAAATGTATGTCTCCTCGCCTTATTATTCTACATGCTTACCCGATCCATTGGGTTGTTTTTTTTTTAATTTCTGCAATGCTCCACCATAAATTCTATAAAGAAAAAATATTTTCCTTAAAAAAAGTAATAAGAGCAATAAGCGCTATCATGTTAATATAATATAGTTAATTATATAATAGTTCATCTTTAATTTGTGTTACATCACAAGATCCTTCTAGCCAAATTGGCAAATATTGTCATAACTACAATGGAACAAATAGTTTGTATAATAATTTAGGAAGAATACCCAGATTAGCAAGATTGTCAGTGTAAAAGATGATCCCGCTCCTGTCACATATGGCGTACCACAAGGACTATGCTTGGGCCTATATTATTTGACATATACATAAACTAAATGTGTATTCTCCCAATCGAAAGATCTGTATTTACATTATTCGACGATACTGTATTTCTCTATGAGGATCCCAGTTAGATAGATTTACTTAACACGTTGAACGCCAAACTAAAAACCATGTTTAGCCCAGTGGGCCGCGGCGGACACATTGTGACTGCCAGTGTATCGGGTCCAGGGGGCCGCGTCGGTCACCATGTGTCCGCATGCCCTCGATCACTTCAGAAGCCTGTAGGCCTGTTTTTACTAAGGCAAGTGACCCACGCGGCCCCACATTACAACCTGACCACTTGGCACAAAAAAGGAAAGACGGTTGGACATTCTCACAGGCCGAGACGGACACTGGTGTCTGCCATTTGACATCTTGGAAAATAATGAGTAAATCGCTGTTTCCGTTAGTCACCCATTATTTTGGAGTTATCTACTAAAACTATGAAAGTATGCTGTCGGACACATGGTGTCCATCATGGCGTTCAACGTGTTAATAATGCGAATTTCGGTCTACAGGAAAGGTGTGGTTTAATCTTCTTACTCTAATACTAAAAAACTAAATACGTAAGGTTTGCACATTACAAAAAAGGAGCCTAAGTTTGATTTAGAAATAGTGTTAAGTAGGAGGAAAACCTATTTTGTATAATAATCTATTATATTTAATAGTTTTTTAAATATATTATAATAATAGACATTTTTTTACTATTGATTATATTTAATTTTCTCTACATTTTTATGTTTTCGTCATTATTTTTTTACGATAATTTCAGAATTTATTACTTCGAAATACTATGTTAAACGTATTCAATTTTAATTTCATCTGATATCTGTTTTTCGAAATTAAATTATTTTTTTTTTAATACCTATAAGTAGGTACCTAACCTAATTTTTTTAGTTTTTTCTTTAAATTATAACTGTGTGCATAAGTAAAATAATTTTCTGGTACGCCTTTCTTAGGCAGGCCTAGTCCTAGTTAGCACCACTGACGTAGTGATCAAGATGCAGTTTGGTTTTATTTTTTGCCACTGGTCCAAAAATGAATATTTTATAACCCTGCAGGAATGCGAAAAAAAAAAAAATGGATATGTACATATAGTTACAGCTGCAATGTTATCCGAAGGATGAATTATATAAATTGAGGCTATCTTACTACTACAATGGGGCAACTATACCATGGTGCTGGCGTCAAAAATGAGAAAGGTATCATTCAAATTTAAAGCATAAAGGGGCATTTTTATTAAAGACCTCTAAACATTGTGTATAATGGGTTATGCCCGTCTTTATCATCTTATGGCATAATTGAATGAGTGAATGAATGAAAAACGGACTTATTGCCTTGGACATTGCCAAAAGCGGACTTATTGCTGCATAACAATATCTTCCAGTCAACCAACATACTGATGTGAAAATATGTGTAAGCGAAAGTTAAAGTACAATAAGATACAATAAAATACAAAATGAAATTTTAAATTATACCAAATATTATGCTTTGTATGCGTATCTAAATATTTTTTATTTAATAACTTATTTTTTATGTATACCTACATATATAAACCAATCCATATATAAATACATATATTAAACTAAAAATTAAACTGCCAAAACAAGGTAAGGGAAAGGGAAGGGATAACGGAAAGGTTAGAATTTATATTTCATATTTATTGTGAAAGGAAGTGCTTTTCAATGATTGCTTAAAGGTGGTCCGCGAGCTAGCGCCTCTAATTGTTAGAGGAAGCTGATTCCACAGTCGAGCTGCATGTACGGAGAAGGAGTATAAAAAATAGTTGGTTTTATGTTTTGGGATACGTAGAGTATTATTCTGACTTGAACGAACCCATAATTAGATGGGGAAGTGGATACTGACATAACATTAGTAGGTAAATCTCATACAGTTATCCTGGAAATAATATTTATAACACAATAGAGTTACTCTTAAGATTATACTCTTTTTACTTCTCATACTACCTTTAATACGACGTATGTATACCGCATGTATATGTATATCAGGCAGCTGTATATTGGATCTGTGTTGGATAAAGTCCATGTAAATTCTTATGAGCGACGTCATATTCCATACATAAAGGATAGATATTTTGATGATGTACCTAATAACTTTCATATTTTTATCGCATTGCATTATTCATTTTATTTAATGTAATAGAATAACAACATATTATGTTAATTTCTACCTACTGTTTTTATCCATCAAACTAAATGGTGAGACTCTATATGTACATACTACAGATACATTCTTACGAGTAAGCATTGTTCTTTTGATTATTAATATAATGAAGAAATTAATGTATCACAAATGTAAATGTAATACAACCATGTCTATACAACTATGTATTAGTTTTTAAGACAATAAATGATTTGGTTTGATTTAATTTGAATACATGGACCTTGTTAATACCTCACACACAGCTTGTTTTAATGTACAGACTGTCGACATCGAGCCGCCATTATTGGAAACTCTTATATATGTAATGCACTGTCTATCTCCAGAAATAATATTTCGTCTTAAAAAAGTGTTTATGAACTCGTCATGAATGCCTCCAATTCTTCCACAGATACCTATGCGTTTTAACAAATGCGACAACAATTGCTAGTATTGTTTATACTTAGGTCACGTCCGTGAATGTAAGTGTCGAGTAAGTCATGTAGGTTTAGAGCTAAGACAATATAGGATCTTTTCCGAATGTAGTCTTCATTCTACATATGTTGTTTTTGTCTTTCATTATTTCTTGTATCGTGGTCGTGCTTAGGAGAGAAGTGCTGTCCAGAGAGTAGTGCTGTTTTTTTACATTCTTCATGATAGTATAGCTGGACTAATTTTAATCTAGACACATTGAAAGTACATAGTATAGCTGAATAATATATAGTAAAACTGAATACTGCATAGCGATTCTACTAGTAAAGCTACATAGTACTAAATAGTAGAGCTGGACTAATTTAAATCTGGACACATAGAAATCTAGGAGCTGCCAGCCTTACAACAAGTGTTTTTTAGTTTAGCGGCAGCAACAGCACCACTGGCTATACTCTCATCGACGTTGTTCTACACAACCTGATTTAAAAGTATAACCTGGAACAGTCAACTAATGTTTAACTTTTTACAGTGGGACTGCCGCCCAGAGACGACTGGCTAAAAAGCCAACTGCAATGGGAGGCCGGTAGCCTTAAATGGTATACTGATGGGTCCAAATCGGGACTTGACGTAGGCTGTGGTATATATGGAGAGCGACCAAACTTCGAAAGAAGTGTAAACTTGGGAAAATAAGCCTCCATACGCCATTATTGAATGTGCGGATATCAACCTCCAAAAGGACTACTCCAACCACCGTATCTATATCCACTCGGATAGCAAAGCAGCTCTTATGGCACTAGCCTCGAATACCATTAATTAGAAGCTAGTGCAAAACTGCATATCACTACTGAATTCCCTGGGCGAAAAGAACAGGGTAATTCTAAGATGGGTTCCCGGCCATGCAGGAATCGAGGGAAATGAAAAAGCCGACGAACTTGCTAGGACGGGAGCAAAGGGAACGTTATACGGCCCTGAAACTTGCTGTGGCGTACCAAAAAGCCTTGCAAACCTAAAGCTCAAACAAATGTGTTTAGAACAATCCGTCAACCACTGGAACAACACGCCAGGGTTGAATCATTAAAAAGCGCTTATTAAGCCTTACGACCGTAAGACGGCCCGTGAGGCCCTATCGCTAAATAGGAACAATCTACGCATACTGGTAAGGGCGCTCACGGGGCATTGTGGCCTGAACAAACACATGTTCAACCTCAAGCTCAAAGACACAAAAATGTGCAGGTTCTGCCAAGGGGCAGAGGAAACTCCCCAGCACCTCATGTGCGAGAGTGGCCCGCTGATGCGTAAAAGATACACCCACCTGGGTGGTCACTACCTCCAACCTGAGGAGGTAAAACAATCTGGCGCCAAAAGCCTGCTGAGGTTCTTAAATGACACGAGGCTTAGCGCAGAACTATAGTAGGTGGCGAGCACAATAGATCAGCAATGGTCGCAGTGTTACAAGGCTCATAAAGACCTTAGAAAAGCCCCACTCAACAAATAAAAAAAAATAATAAAAAAACTAATGTTTATATTTCTGATCTTATAATAAAAAGTCACAACGATTCTATAACCTGCACCGCCATGGAATAATCTTCCAGCAAAACCAAAATTAAAACCGATTTTCTCACTCATTTGTAATACTTTTAGGTATCATGGGTTCGACACCGGGATATTCATCTCCTCACGGCTGGTAGGATGACGTACACCTCTGATCAGAGGTTTCTTAGTGTGCATAATCCCCATACCGA
Organism: Micropterix aruncella; assembly: GCA_944548615.1. Lineage (NCBI taxonomy): Eukaryota > Metazoa > Arthropoda > Insecta > Lepidoptera > Micropterigidae > Micropterix > Micropterix aruncella. The sequence goes on along the minus strand of OX155966.1, from coordinate 25,682,534 downwards.
AGACTGGATATTGAAGGTAACTGCCATTATTTTGTGAGTTATTATTGTTTTATATCCATGATCCCATCTGACCATTATAATTTGGCATTTTTCACAGATACGTTTTCCGCAAAGAAGAGATTCCGGGGTCTACGAGTGTCAAGTTAGCACGACACCGCCCATCGGTCATCTCATGCATTTATCTGTTGTTGGTAAGTTTGTGCAGATTATTACTGAATCTAATATATACGTATAATTTGGAATTCAGGAGAAGATACTCCAAAAAGTCACTTAGGAGTTGTCTTTTTAATCAAAGCATTGGAAAACTAAAAATAAAATTTTGATGATACAAATATTGTATCTGAAATAGCTTTTGTGAACATAAATTGTACAATACAAATGGCACATTTGTAGACATAAATCTAAGTATATATAATATGCCACGAATATCATAAGACTGTAGTTTGAGAGTTTAAGTTTATATTTTTTTATTCAGGTGGTACTATTCCATAGATTCAACTCAACTATAGGTCGAAGGTTAAACTATATACTCTATATAAATGCATAATGCCATTGGACACTACAGAAAAAAATAGAGAAATTCCAGTTTGCACCTTCTTTGGTTTTAATTGTGATGATCAACGTTTGCACACCTTGTTGTGCTAACTAATAATGCTGCAGGTACATGTGCGATAAGAATACACTTTTTTATTCGCCTTTATTAATAATAGCCCTCATAATCGGCCCTTCTTCATCAGTGTTTAATCGCCCACCGTTGGGCATACGCCTCTCCAATCACTCTCCATCCGTATCGGTTGTCCGTTTCCCTCCTCCAGACTGGTCCAGCTGTCTCCTTAATGTCATCGGACCATCGGGCGGGTGGTCTGCCCACAATTCTTCTGCCTAGCCGCGGTCCACTCCTAAACGCGCTTGCTCCACCGTCCGTCGTGTCGTCGGCCCCAGGGGCCGGCCCAAGCCCATTTTAGCTTGGCACTCTATGACCCACGTCGACCACTTTGGAGCGCTGTCTCATGAGCTCGTTTCGAACTCGATCGCGTAACGATATGTCGAGCTTTACTCCCTCCATGTTAAGCTCGTCGATCATTCCAGCAGTCAGTGTCCATGTCTCATAAGCGTATGTCATAGCTGGTAGCACGCACTGATTGAACACTTTTGTTTTGAGCGATTGGGGAATTTTGGACTTCAGTTCGAAGTTCAGCTCCCCGAAGGCTGTCCATCCCAAATCGTCACTATTTTAAATAAATGTGTTAAGAAGTTAATATATCGGAATAAGTCACATTAGCAGTGGTCCAATTTATAAAAAGGCAATTACAGAGATTTTGGGTTGTATAGACCTATTATAATAAAATGTTAATAAAATTGGGACATCATATCGCAGATCAACTTAGCCGATTTAGTGGCCAATGTATTTAATCAAAATGTTCTAAGATTCCAAAGGAAAAGTATACTATTATACTTATCATATATGAATCAGAAAAAAATGTGTCATTTCTGTAAAAATACAAATTTAAACCAAATTTAATAAAAACCAAATTTAATATTTCTTTTAACATTTTCTTCCCTAGGTTTTAAAGTATGATAATAAAAACACATAAACTGAATACTATATACCTACCTATAAGCGCGACGGCGCTCTTCGGAACTATAACATAGCATTTATTATAATCGAAGATTATCGCGGTTGTTTGACATTATAAATAGGATAGAAACGAATTTACCGCGTGAATTTAGGGTGCTACAAATTTCACGCGGTAAATTCGACTCTATCCTATTTATAAAGGCATTTATTATTATCTCTCAATATTTTTTTTCGTTTCCAGCGCACTGACTTTATGGTTTATATTGCTGATACAGATTTATATGCAAATGCTTCTTAAACTAATCAAAAATATGTTAATACTTATTCCATTTTATAGAACCAGTGACAACAATCGAGGGTGGTCCTGAGATGTTCATCAACACGGGTAGTACGCTTAACCTCACCTGTATCGTAAGATACTCTCCTGAACCTCCGCCTTCCATGACTTGGACGCACAATGATCAGGTATGTTCATAGGTATTACTTTCCCGACACGCCAACCAACCAGGAGGGAAAGTATTATAAACACGCTAATATTTCTTATCAAGATGAAGACGGAAATATCCAATTTGAGCCAGCCTGAGGCGATTAGGACCATTTCCAGATTTAAGTCTGGCTCTATGTCTGCCTGTCTGTCTGTCTGTGTGTATGATATGCTCCACAATAGCGCCGGTACACTTAATACGATTGAGCTGAAATTTTGCACACTGATGCCTTTATGGACCGGTCACGTTGTGAAATTTTGCTTGGAACATCTCATATTCAAGCTACACTAAAAATATTTTAATTGCGCTATATATTTTATTTAAATATTAACGCCATTTAATTAAATATTAACGCCGTTGGCGCTTGTCCCAAACACGCTTTAGCCGATTGACAAACCGCGCCGCTTGAGGCATCGCATTGAAACCCAACCGGGTTCTTCCACCAACCAAGGGAGGGCGCTAATCGATTTTATTTATGAAATTAATATTACGATGAAATCAGTCCTTACCTACTTAGGGGGGGTGGGCTACTAAATCTTGGGGTGACGCAACCGATTTTTTAACACGCTTTTATTAGGTCGACCTGTATGTAACTAACTATGCAATGGAATCTAAGGTAACTAATTTGACCACCTTCCAAGGATCGTAGCGTCATGAAAATTGGCAGCTGTATGTAGTTCTGATGACAATACAATAATATGGTACTGTCGAACTGATCTGATGATGGAGTCGGAAGATATGAACTGGAACTTCATGATGGAACATCGTTATTGCGCTGTATTTGGACTTGTTAGAAAAGTCTTGGAATGAACTTTGACCACGATTAGGTTTCAAGGTCTGATGATGTGGTTTTTACGTGCATTTATAAAAGCGTGTTTTTAGTGTTTTTTAAAAACTATTAATTTATTTTTGATTGATATTTCGGAAGTTGCATTCTAATAACTAGGCTATAAAAATGTCATTATTAAATTATGGCTTATGCCATTCGACTTCATTATCGTTATAATCATCATCATAATTATCGTTATCGATTTTATTTCGATTATTTATAAAAAATAATTTTTACTAATTCGGAAATAATGTCTGCTTGTACAACAGAATTGTGAAAACAAATTTGCAGATTTCAAAGCCAGCGTGTTATTTTAACTTTATGAACATACTCTTCAGCTATATTCCCTTGTTATAATAATGCAGCGCTGCTATGAATTCTCATTGAGTATTTGATTTCGAAAATTCTTGTGCTTTGAAGTAACTCCAGATTGGCCCAGATGGACACACATCTTGTGAATATAGATATTTCGTGAAAAGCATTTACCTATTATATGTTAAATATATTTAAAACAAAATATTTACTCTTAATGCACTTGAAGAATAATGAACTTTGGCCAAAATAGACATTAACTTTTTCAACCAAAGCGGTAACGAAATGACAGTGTACGATCGCTACCCATTTCCCATATTTTGCAAAAGTATCATTGGGTATTTGGTATATAGCGTTTTTTCTTCTATAAGTGCTTTCACCAAAAAAACATATTGTAAGAGCTTTCTAACTATGGGCTATTATTATAAAATTGAAGATCTTTTAAGCGATACATTGGTCTGGTCAAGTCGTTTATGTGTAACATAGCTATGAAAACCATTTGTAAAGTGTTATTATTGTTATTATTATTACTATTACGTAAAGCCATTGCTTATATAGTGTAGTAATCAACGGTAAAGCCTAGAAACTAGGCATAAATGTTTAGAAACATAAGACGTTCGGAAAGTACTGTAAGTCTACTTCGAATAAAATTCTATCTATCTATCTATCTATCTAACGTATTTTAATCAACTGTATTTTTTAAATTATATAAATATTGTAAATTTTGAATTGTGTGAAAAACATGTACGTATGGTAAAATACGTATTTAACCCCTCAAATGTGAGGCGTCCCTTAAGGGATGCCTTGGCAAAATGTATACAAAATGTATATAAATTTATATAAATGTAAATATAAATGTAAATGTGCGCCGCTTTATAGTAATCCGCTCTATAGTAATGCTATAGCTCTATAGTAAACCCCGCTCTATGTAAATGTAAATGTAAATGTAAATATAAATGTATATACATTTTGCCGTAGGCAACCCGAGCTAATCGCCATTCATTTGAGGGGTTAAAACAAAATAATTACTCATAACGAACATGAAGAATAGATGCACTTTGGATCGTATAGACCTTGACGATCTTGATGCTCGTTTATCGCTTGATCGGTGCTGACTTCTCACCGACATATTTCAATCGTCGTCACCACCTACAAAAAGTTTTGCGCACGCATTCCCATTCCAAACTGTTTAATTTAGTATTTTAACATAGCGAATCAAATTCGCTCGAATATAATCTGACTTCGGGTCATTTATCTTAAAAATAAACAATTTGCTTAGAGTGATAAATTATATCGCAGATTATGTTACAGGAGATTAACTACGACTCGCCGCGCGGAGGCGTAAGCGTCATCACTGAAAAAGGAGAGATCACGACCTCTTATTTGCTGGTGCAGAGGGCACGCGCTTCGGATTCCGGACGATACACCTGTAATCCGACTAACGCTAATCCAAGCACACTCCTTGTGCACGTTCTTAATGGTAAAAAACATTATTTCTTTTAATTTATGGTGGCAAATCCTGGGATAAATTATTGTTTTTACTATTTTTATGCATTATAAAATTCTGAACAATATTAAGCAAACCAATGAAGATTGAGCTCGTAATTATTATGTGTTTTTATGTCAAAATAACTACTAAACTAGCCGAAACCCGTCGAAATTGACGCTCCGTTTTTTGACAGTAGTGTTTCAAAAATAAAAGGGAAACATACTTCTTATTTATGTACAAATAATATTTGTTTGGCTTAAATTGATTACGTTGCGGTGCCTTGCTCATTTGATCTACGATAAGGAATGGCACCAAGGTCCTGGAGAAAACGGACAGCAACAATCGAAGAGCGACGCGTACGTGATATGACGTGTGACAGAAAGCGAACAAAAAGTTACGCGCCAATTCAGCGAATAGCCAAATACGCGCCATTTATTGTAAAAAAGTTTAAGAAAGGAAAAATACCAACGGTTACAAGTTTTTACAGGTTATTCCCGAAAGACGCAATAAAACTGTTTTTTTCCAAAATCGTTTTTTTTTTATTTATAGCGTAAATTAATAAAGAAATCATATAAATAGGGACAATATAATATAATTGATTATTTAATTATTAGGGGGGATTACCCCCATTACTTTTTATCAAGGCTTCACAAGTTTTTTAAAGTTTTCTTGAGCAATACTATCCTTTTCTTCAAGTGTGGCCTCTTTCAGCTCGCGGATGTAACTTAGGGAAAAATTTTGATTTCTCACTCGTCTTTTTAAGTAGTCCCATACGTGCTTGATCAGATTTTAATCAGGACTCATGGCGGGCCACCATATTGCTTGCACACCGACCTTCCGAATGTACCGAGTAACAGAACTATCAGCGCGTGGATGAGCATTATCTTGTAAGAGCAGGAAATTTTCTCGAATAGAACCAACGAAAGGCACAACAAGTCCTTTTGGAACTAATGGAACTAATTTTTATTGGGTCGTCTTGTAGTGACGATCTATCACTTTTGCGTAACGATCCCACAAGATATTTGTTAGGTTTAATACTATTTAATATTATTATTGGACAGCACTCATACTATGGTACAACGCGACTTCATGTGCATAGTAATTTGGTGTTATAATCAAATCCATCTATAGATAACGTACATAACGTACATCAGTGCATAACGTGGGTATATTATTCTGTCTTGATATTCGTGGTAATTGATCTCCTGAGGTGAATGTTCGAAGATATTGACATCACTCGTAATCCAATTAGTGACACATTGAACCCTAGACGAAATAATTCAAATCAAACCTTAACGGCATGCCATACCACGACCGATATCTGTCTCCCTATATTTAGTCAGAAGCACGCCAATTAAAGTTATTATTTTTCTGTTTAACAGGTGAACACCCAGCAGCGATGCAACACGGTGGACAACTAAGATTGGAGTATCCTTTATCTGTAATACTACTTAGTATAATTATTGCTATTATGGGAAGGTGAAGAGTATTCAGATTAGTCTTATTATACAAATTATATAATAGTTTAAAAATTAAACATTGATTTTATTATTGGAATGGACTGCAATCAGTTACAATTTTCTGTAATATCAAATTTGTTTTTTAACAAAATAATTCTAAGATAAGAATTCGAGATTATTTGTACTGATACGTCGAACCAACGAATTGTATGATTTATTTGAAATTAACGTTTTTGAATAAAAGTATTTAAAAATAATAATAGGATTTTTATTTCTATAATGATTTAAATGCAATGATTTACGATTTTTATTTTAAATATTAGTAGAATATCTGATATCCACCGTAGGTACCACTATAGGTAGCTAACGGTTTCGTGCAGCTTGGGCCGTAAGATCCACCGTATTCTAAGGTCGGTCCAACTCACGATTCAGCTCCTATTTAGTAGCCTTCTCGTGTGAAGTACTACCACGGAAAGGACTCTTAGTGCAGTCACTTTAGCAAAAAAGGGGGATTAATCTCGGAATGAGAGATGATAAGCTGGAAATTGGTATACACCTTTATTTCGGCGTTTTATACGTTGTCTTAAAAGTCTCATAAACTCTCGTGTCTGCGTCGAAAGTTATTCTAGGTCAAAGATCACCAAAATTGGTTTCTCGCGATTATCTAGGTTTCTATAGCTCCAATGTTGTTAACATCTATGACAAAAAATGTAGAGCATACGATTTGCGACAAATTTTGTATCAAACATTTTTTTATGCGCTTAACCGTTTTTGAGATAGAGGGCGGAGGTCGGAGAGCGCTCAGCGCCAAGCCATATTGTAATGCAAGGTCAACTGTGAACCTCGTTGAATAATACCCTGTATAACGTTATTAAATCATTTAAATATCATTAACAATAAATAATTTGTATTATTTATTAGCTATTAGCTATTGTATTTGATAACATTTTACTTATATCTAATATATTCATTTAATAGTACCTACTTACCTACCTACTTTGTGTTATTTAAAACTCATTAAATAAAATACTTATTATATATCTTAATAATATATAATTAACGGTTTAAAATAGATTTTAAGTAGAAAAGTAATTAAGTACGTTGCCTTTAAATGTGTAAACCCTCAAATACTTATTTTTCTATTAGGTTTATAACTGGGGACGCGGAACCCTATAATCCGATCTTTTTCTATGAAATATATACCTGAGAATGCAGTACCCTCAGTATGCGCCTTTCTTTATTTATAATTAGATCTTGAGACAGATGTTTTTTGTTTCGTTTAGATATCGGCAACGACGAGCGTACAATTTTGAAAATGATGGCTGATTCGTGTTTTATTTGTGAGATGTCACTTTTAGAATGTGATTCTGTTAATGTAGTGCGCTGCTTGAAAACTTGAAAAACTGCAAGTATCGAAAGAAATGACGGTCACATAGACTTCTTAAATACTTTAACCTCTCTGATGTTTAGTGTCGAAAAGTGTACATTAGTAAAAAATCCATAGCAGCATCGAAACGACGCCTAGAAGAAGGTAAACCTTTACCATCATTCAGTGTATTTCGTAAAAAAAGGAATGACGTGTTTTATTTCAAAAAACTGTGTTTATTATGTGGCCAAACAGCTGATAGAGCAGCAGTTAAGAAAAAAAGAAAAGTACCGACGCACGATCAGTAGCGTAAGTACTCTGGAATTTAAAGGTAATGTCATCAAAAGAGCAGAAAAACAAATGGATTCCTTAGGATAATTAGTCTAAGATCGTGTACTTTATGAGTATGACTTAATCGCAGCTGAAGCAAAGTACCATACCGTTTGCTATCCTCATTTCTTGAATCGAACACCATCTACTGAGAATAAGCCTCGCCGTATTTTCACGCTAGTGATTACTTTTCATATGCGAAATCTGCTCATTTACATCTTCAAGATATGATGAAATTGGAAAATACAACGGATAGAAAGACTTTTGTGAACTTTAAAAATGGATTCTTCACTGTAAAACGAACAGAAAAAATAAATTCTGGTACATGGGCGGATGAAAGTCTTATGAACTCTATGAAGACAAAACAAGGAGTATCTCGAGGTTAAAGTACTCAAGCAAGTGTTTTATGTAACAAGGTTTATGCTATGTACGCTACAAAAACAATTTGTGAAGAAATTGAGAAGTTTTGTAACATTTCTTTACATTCTGCTGAACAACATGTTGATGCAAGATATTCAAAAGAAAAAAGAGATAACATTAAATGTTTAAAGATTTGTAAATGTTCACCACATTAATTTAAATTGTAATAAATATACAGCTGCTAAATAAAGAAAAAAAAATATTTTTACTTGTTTTATTTCTACTTAAAATCTACTTTCGATAAATTATTATAAAATTAAGATATACAGTAAGTATTTCATTAAATGAGTTTTGAATTACACAAACTAGGTTAGCAATATTAAATGAATATATTTGATATACAAAGTAAAATGTTATTAAATAACATGTAAGTACCTATTATCTAATAAATAGAAAATATAATTAATTGTTAATCATAATGTAATCATTCAATAACTTTATTCAGGGCATTATTTACCGAGATTCACAGTTGACCTTGAATTACAGTATGTATGGCTCTCCGCCCTCTATCTCAAAAACGGTTGAGCGCATAAAAAAATGATCGAAACAAAATTTGTCGCAAATCGTATGCTCTACATTTTTTATCATAGATGTCAACATCATTGGAGCTATAGAAACCTAGATAATCGCGAAAAACCGATTTTAGTGACCTTTGACCTTGAATAACTCACGACGCAGAGACGAGATTTTATGAGACTTTTGAGACAACTTATAGAACGCTAAAATGAAGGCGTATACAAGTTTCCAGCTTATTATCTCTCATTCCGAGGTGAAACCCTAATTTGACTCGACTATCTCGCGTTCCAGGCATCACGGCCGGTGGACGGTTTCTTCTGGGGGATTGCCTCTTGGCTCTATTAGACGGTTTGCGCACCGTGCCGCGACAGCCAATTGGTTTATGCACTCTGACTAATTACAGAAGGTGTCTGAAAACTAAGGAAATAAACTATGTCCTAAGCAGCGCGGTGTATGTTGACCTATAGTCCGCCACTCTTGAAATAGCCAGTTGGCTACCTGATCCTGAAATCAGATCTGGATGCCAATGATCCGCCATAGATTCAAACTGAATCACCGCTGAACATACGGCAGGTAGAAGTCCGTGCGAGAGAATTTTTGCTGTAAGAGGTTTAGAATATAACATATTTACGAATCATTTTGACATCTAAACGGTATAAAAAAATTACAATATATTGTTGTGTAAGTCCTCTATATAATAAGTGAATCACTTTTTACTACTTTCATATAAAATTGTTGATAAAAAAAAATATTTATCTTTGTCAATTTTTTTTGAAAATGGGCGAAGAAATGCTTTTGATTTTGGCCTTTTAGAACTCTCGTTCATAAAATAAAAACAACAGAAATAAACTTTAGTTCAATATCAATCCATTACCTCAAAAAAAATGCAAAATATTAATTAAAATTGGCAATAAAGTCTTTTAAAACAATCTAATTCTCGCGTTATGATACTCGCCTATGATACGATTCACGCCTCAAGTCAGCTAGTCCCCGCCGAGCGCTTCCAAAGGTTGGACGTAGGTATCCCTTTGGATCCGAAGATCCTACCTACCTATAGTTATATTATACCATTGATTATAGAGGTATCACGGCCCACATCGATTTCGTACACGGCCTCTTAAATCTTTCTTGAAACATAATCTATCGAATATGCTGCACTCGTACCCGAATTCATTCATTAGGGGAATTACCCTATCTGAGTAATTTCCCGGTTCGCCAAACCGCAGAGTTTGGCGAACTGGGCAGGCCGTATGCTCGCAGTAAAGTAATGTATTCATGGATTGTTAGCAACAATCCATGCATACATTACTTTACGGCGAGCATACGGCCTAGCGAGCAGCTCACCATAAGTGGAAATAATTATCCGTTACGTAATATTGGTATTAACTATCCGTCAGAAGCACCTCTGCGTCACCTAAATTCGGGCGCAATGTAACTGGCAGGTACATAATATTTGAAAATGGCCACTATTAACTACCTGTAATAATAACAGCCCTCCAAAGTAATCATTGACCTATATAGGAATGTATACAAAGGAAATAAGTCAAATTTGTTGCAAAAATTACGTTTAATAAATGTAAAACTTTTTTAAAAACAAGCTTTTATTACAATGCTCTGTTCCTTAGGGCAGCAGCATTGTCGCGGTGAAACTTACAACGGGCTATCTTAATTGAATGCGTACACAATATTTTGTTTTTGTGCTCATAACCGTTGAGGAGTCCCCTCGTCAGAAGCGGGCTATCATAATTGAATGCGTATACTAAATTTCGTTTCTTTGCTGTCGACCATTGAGGAGTCACCTCGTTGGAAGCCAACCCTGAGTGTAGCAGCCCCGTCGTGGTCAAACTTAGAACGTGCTATCATAATTGAATGCGTATCCAAAAATTCGTATCTGTGCTGTTGACCGTTGAGGAGTCGCCTCATTGGAATTCAACCCTGGGTGCAGTAGCCATGTCATGGTAAACTTTAAAACGAGCTATTAAGTTGAATGCGTATACGAAATTGCGTGTCTGTCCTGTTGACCGTGGAAGAGTAGCCTCGTCAGGAGTCGACCCTGCGTTCAGAATCAGGCCATGTTCACCATATAAATGCATTGTCATCGGAACTAAACCAAAATGTAAAATGTCAACTTCATGCTATAAGAGTAAGCGGTTCAAATGCGGCTTGAAATATTTGGCATAAACAAACTAAAAAACATTGCAAGGCAAATAAAATCTTGTAATAAGTTTAATAGTAAAAACACATGTTTAAAAACAAGCTTTTATTACTATGCTCTATTCCGAGCTAACCCTGGGCGCAGCAGCCTTGTCGAGGAGAAACTTACAACAAGCCATCATAATTGAATGCGTACACAAAATTTTGTTTCTGTGCTGATAACAGTTGAGGAGTCCCCTCGTTGGAAGTCAACCCTGAAAGCAGCAGCCCTATCGCGGGGAACCTTAGAACGGGCTATCATAATTGAATGCGTATGCAAAATGTCGTTCCTGTACTATTGACTGTTGAGGGTTCCCCTCGACGAGAGCCAGCTCTAGGTTCAGCAGCCATATTATGGTAAAATTTAGAATTTGCTATGTAATGGTAAAGCCTACAAGCAAGGCATAAATGTCTAGAAACATAAGACGTTCGGAAATTACTGTAAGTCTACTTCGAATAAAAATCTATCTATCTATCTATCTATTAATTTCTTTAAGGCGTTCCTCACTCTTCCGATTGCTTCTGTGATTTCTAAATTGTCTTGCTAAGAAGTAGTGTCTCTTGATATAAGCGTTTTGGTCTAATGAGGTCACACCGTCCCGCTCCAATCACTTTACCTTATGAGTCACATAATATATTCAAAACGACATATCCGATAACACTCATCAAAGTGACAAAGACGAGTGACGAACCGGGTTATATAGGGCTGTAGCTTGAATGGCACCCATGGGACGCGGCCAGCGCGACACAAATATACTCAAGACGCCATTTCCGTCTAAACTGCCTACAATTTGTGGGGCGAACACGTAATCACAGTTTGTTTGTCGCATGCCGAATGGGAATTTAGGAGGGCGCAGCGACTTGCCTACCTATGTACCTATGTCAACAAATAAAGCTTTATCTGTTGACATTATTATGAATAAAGTGTTGCGTGTGTATGTGAAATGAAAATTCATATTGCTAATTTGGATAGAAAAAAATACATGTGTATGAGAAGTGGGAAATTGTGTATGAGAAATGGGAAAAGATGAGAAATGGGGAATTGGTTGCACACAGAAATGGGAAATGTTTAACATTTGACTTGGCAATACTGTAATGCAGGAAGGGTTTCGGAACGGATATATAGTTGTTGCAAACGAATTGCCTTTTAATAATCATGGAGCATTGGAGTAGCGCAGAACGTGCTTTAGCAGTAAGAAAATTTAACAAGCAGGGTGATACTGAATAATGTCAGAACATCCTCCAGTATCACCAAGTTCCACGTTCCACATAAACTTAAAGCCATTAACATAGCCAACTCTCCTCCTCCCCCTCCTCGATTCCCTTACCTTCCTTCGTCCATTTCCTTTCCTCTACGTCCTTATTTAGTTTTATTGGTTTGTTTTTCTTATTTTATTTATATATTTTATAGATTTCTGTCTATATCATAGTACTAAATTTTATATAGCCAACGAGAACATACATAAATGAACCTTGAAAACATTACACTCCTACTTTGTTGAGAAATCATGTAAACACACAACTGCAGTTACAAAAGTAAGCTACTGTATTTATAATTATTAAAAACAATTTTTCCGCGCTAAAAAGTTCTTTGTTGAAATAATATTCGTTGAAACAAAATTCAATTTACGAAAGCTCCGCTACGTGTTGACGTGCGCACGTTTCTTGGCGTGACGAAACCAATTTCTTTATAACACAGGATCGCTATGGTTGGCGAACGCTGCGCGCACCGGTGTGCTCGGCACTGGGCAGATTATTGCATACCATAATCCAGGGTTAACGTTACTTAATAAGGTCGTGATCTGGTAAATATTTAATTGTGTATGTATTTCCTTGATACTATACTTGGTTTATAAAATTCGGTCTCGACAATTCGTTTCATAGATAGGTAAATACAACGAGAAGAAATTGTGCGGAAAAAATATGTATAACAGCATGTCCATGAAAGACAACTTTTTAATCACGGCTATTGAATGACAGGTATCAATATATAATATTATATTTAATTTTCGAAATAGCCACAAATAGTTGACAATCACATACAGACAGACACATAGACAGATAGACAAACAGAGACACAACATACTTCGCTCTGGAAATGGTCTTAATCGCCTCGGGTGGGCTTAACACTGATATTTTCGTGTTTATCTCGATAAAAAAATGCGCGTTCACAATACTTTTACTCCTGGTCGGTTCGTGGTCCGGAAAAAAAAAATATTTTTAAAAATCAGCCGAAAACAAAACCAAATAAACCTTTTTCGGTGCTTAAAAGAGGTCTAACTTTTCCCGAAACTCGTAATATAAACAGAGACGGATCTACGAATGGAGTAGCGCCCACGCCGCCATAAAATTGTATCCCCGCCAAATTATACTATATAATATGATATAACATATTAAACAAAATGTACTATATTGTAATATAATGGAAAAGAATAATACTATCATATATTTAGATCGTTATATTTATATATTTGTGTATGTATGTATATGTATGTGTGTATGTGTATATGTATCTATATGAGTAACTACGTCAGTTAGGCTTCTCCACCTAAGTCGGAAAATAAGTCGTATGCCCAGATACAGGCTATATTTGGCCTAGTTGGGTATGCGCTGAGAATGGTCATGTGAATGGGCCTTTGTTTCTTCGCACCATTACTTGGTATGACCATTTTTATGTGTTTTATAATTATGTTTGAAACAAATAAATAAATAAAATAAAATAAATAAATCTACGAGAACGCAATCGCTACCAGCGATTACAGGGCGACCTGTGCGAAGCTCCCCTGAGAATACACGACCGCGTTTGAATTTTGCTAACAAGCAAAAATTGTCGTCTTACAAGCAAGACGACAATTTATGGCTGGTTTGGAGAATTCAAAAGCGGTCGTGTCAATCCTTGATGGCGCTAATAGCATGGTCTGGCGAAACTAATAGCAATTTATTTGTCCATCTAAAGTAATATTGATATAATGAATGCAGTAATAATAAAAATAATAATAAACAATATTTATAACGAAGCCATTTAGTTATTAGTGTTTTTTTATTTTTTATTTTTTATTTTATTTTTTATTTTATTTTTATTTTATTTATATAACATTTAGTTATTAGTCCAGTGGTATATATATAGTGGTTTTCAAGCTGTCGGTCGCGACCCTCTGGGGGGTCGCACGCTATTTAAAAATAAAAAAAATAAATATTACAAAAACTTTATTTATCTAATATGCCATCATTAGCCGCTTCGGAAGAGAAACATATATATTTCATGTTTTACCAGTGCTTTTACAAAATTTCATGTTGACCTAAGATGGCAACAGTTAGGTACAGCTTCGAAAGTGAAAAACATTTAAAATTAATGTTGTTTTCGCCATCGTTTTTACAAAAACTTTATATATTGGATGATTACAGTTATATCTGTGGAAGAGACTAATGGGGGTCGAGAGAACTAACTTACAGTCTAAGGGGGGTCGTGTAAGAGTTTTTTTATTATTTACAAAAAAGGGGTTCGCTTTCTAAAAACAGGTTGAAAGACACTGTATTAGTCTATCTGAACATCAAAGCGCGCAATTATTACGTATTGAAGCCTGCATACTAAATAGACTGTAAATAATAATCTTTATGTAAATAATATTTTTAAAAATGAGCCATGATTTAAAAATCCACCGGATCCCATGACGTGCAAATGTGGCTTCGAACTGAATTCCTGCTAACGTCAGGTAGAAGCCCCGCGAACGACCTCGAATCTGTGACTAGAGGATGAAGAAATCCGACCAAATCTGGTAGTTAGGGAGCGAGGTTTGCCCGCTGTATCGTCTATTCAGTGCCTCGCGGTAAGGCGTTGCTATTACGGGCTAGTGACGTAGTTTGTCTGTGAATTCAGTCTCATACGTTCACTCCATGGGATACAGAATTTTTCGATGTCGTCGTAACTCGCTGGGGTGACGGGTTAAACCTTTGTAATCTACAACCCTCAATGATTCATTATATCTCCTGAACATTTCCCGTTTATTTATATTTAAATTATTCGTTACTACGACAGCCGAACTACTATTATTTAACCGCGGGTTTTAACGCTTTGTTGTACGTTTTCACGATAAAACGCTTTTGCTGATAAACCCGTAATTCAACATGTAATAATATTTTACCTCTATTTTGTCTGCATGCCTCGTCTAACCCTTCAATTTGAACATCCAAGCAGACAGAATAGTGAATGCGCGATATTACAATAATAAAAGCTGTAAAGCACGGAATTTATCGGCGTCAAACGGAACGAGGTACGGCAATGTATTTGCCGCAATATTCCTTATTAAAAGAATCTGGAAATGAGCGAATTTAAAAAGCAACCTTCGTTACAATACTTTATCGGAGCGAACTGGTTTTTAATATCATCCATAAATTCTCACGGATAGCTGATAAACAATTTGCATTTGCTGTCCGCTTTGTCGATTTTATTTCTAGCTCAATGTTGTTTAAAAATAAAATAAATAAAATTAGGGTATAAACCGAGCGGGAGACACTGTGCTGCTAAGGTGTATTTTTAACACGGTTTATTAGGTCGACCTGTATGTAACTAAATATGTAATGGAATCTAAGGTAACTAATTCAACCATCTTCCAAGGATCGTAGCGTCATGAAAATTGGCAGCTTTATGTAGTTCTGATGACAATACAATAATATGGTACTGTCAAACTGATCTGATGATGGAGTCGGAAGATATGAACTGGAACTTCATGATGGAACATCGTATCATGGCTGTGTTTGGACTTGTTAGAAAAGTCTTGGAATGAACTTTGACCACGATTAGGTTTCAAGGTCTGATGATGAAGCCGGAAGATAGGCACTGGCATTCCATGATGGAATATCGTATCATAGCTGTGTTTGGACTTGTTAGAAAGGTCTTGTAATGAACTTTGACCACGATTAAGTTGCAAGGTCTGATGATGAAGCCGGGTTTTTTGGTTTTTACGTGCATTTATAAAAGCGCGTTTTTAGTGTTTTTTTAAACTATTAATTTATTTCCGCATTATCCCTTCGATCGGCTTGCTTTTTGTAGTGGTTCAGTATCTTGATTGATAGGAAGCGTCTTCGATTTTTGCTGATCATGGCCTGTTAGCTGTGTTAGATCCGTTTATACTTCTTCGTTTTACGTCCTCCCGCAAACTTGCTTGCGCCCTTACAGGTGTAAAAGAGATAACCCGATATAGCCGCTCTCTCGTAAATAAACAACAAATTGGATGTGTTGCTCCAAAACTATCCCGGCAAGTAGTGATGTCCCTTTGAGAAGAAGAACTGATACAACCTTAATGACGGCAGCTGGAATGCAAAGCTTTAAGATCAGTTTGGTAGTTAGTACGGCGAATGTAATATTATGAGTGCAGCTTTAATATGAGATATTTCAACCAAAATTACAACAGTGTGATTTCGGTCCAACAAAGCATATTATATGTACCAACTGTCAAGTCTATAATTTTAATATTTCGGGAGTGACCTGTTAACCGATTTCAAGCAAACCCTTTTTAACACTTGCCATGACCAAATGATGCATGATCGCCAAATTTTAGCTCAAGAGGATTAAGCGTTTGGGTCATAACGTGGAGGAATTACCACAGACAGACATACATCCATACTTCCATCTGGAAATGGTCTCAGGGGGGCACAAAATATATATTTCCGTAATAATCTCGAAAAAAAATACCGCTTTCACAACAATTTTACTTTTTCTACCTCCTCATTGGTTGGTGGCCCGGAAAAGTGATATTATATAATATATGCGTTTTAGGCGTTGTATTCAAATAATGGGTAAATTAATGATAACTTTGCTTTACACGTCAGTGATTTATTTGGTCAAAACTATTTTATGCATGCACATAAGCCTATGTTTTTTATATTGAACTAGCTGAGCCGGCAAACCTTGTCCTGACCAAATTCCAATAAATTTGTTTGTGATCGTTTTGTGAATTTGTAAAAAGCTATAGAGATATGTAAACTAAGGAAAAAATCAGTTTTGTCAAGCTATGACTTTCCCGGCAATCATAAATCCCCCCTCAGCGCCAGACCCCTCACACCCCCTTCCACACACCCCAAACTCCACTATCTCCTAACTTCCACCCTAGCCCCCCCCCCCCCCATTACAAACTCCACCCTCTAATTTCCCCCCATAATCCCTCGTTTCCACCCCCTCCCCAACCCCCCCCCCAACCCTCCACACAAACTTCGCCCCTCCTTCCCCCCCCCAAACTTGTGGTTGCTTGGTGGGAATGATTAAAGGTCGACCTAATACAATGTGGGAAATACATGTGGGTAGCTTGAAGTTGGGTTTCGTTGTTTCCGTCGTATTTTTTTTTTTACAGTTGATTCTATGTAAGTTATCTTTGCATTTTGAAGAATAGCATCGTCTGGGCGAAATCATCATTCTGGCACATTCTAAAATATAGATCAATACCGAAATATAATTTGTATAACAATATAAATAAAATACTAACTTTTTTTGAACAGATCGCAATACATCACACAATCAGAAAAAGTTATTTTTTAATTTAGGTTGAAATGCATTTTTCGGGTATTTTTCAAGATCTTCCAGATTTCTTTTCTTTTAAAAATATTCGACTAAAATATTTCCACCATAGCATAGCGATCAAAACTAAAAAAGTATCAACTTAATTATAAAACTCCTATGTCGTTCCTATGTATACAAAAATAATTGCGGATATACATCGTTTGAATCGAGAGTTTTAAAAAAGCACTTCTAACTGGCCTGCGGCTTCAACGAGATTAGTCCTTTTGCACTCGCTTCTGGATCATACTGTCCATGCCTTTCGACTCTCGGACCTTCGAGCATCAACTACTGTATTAATCATTGTTGCTTTACATTTAATTCCAGTGTAATATCAGCTACATGGCAGGCGATTCAAGAGGCGATCGGGCAAAATTTGCGGTATGGAAAATGTTGCTATAGTCTAACTAGGCAATCGATGATATATGGAAATGGAATATACTGTAAATGGAAGGGATCGCGGGTTCGAATTAATCGAAATCATTTTGATAATAAGGGTCGCACATCAATACCGCCGCGAAAATGCCTTTTGTTGTCGCTGTGGTAATTCATAAGAGCTGAAACTATCTATACTTGTTAGGCCTCAAAGAGAAGCCTCCAAGTGACGAATGATACGCACCCCCAAAGAACATTGCAGATGTGCGAGTTTCCATCGAGAGCAGCCCTTGCCGCTCCGTTCGATCTGCGCTAGAGATTGGGCGACGAAACGTGAAATACTAAACGAATTAAATTTAATGTAATATTATCAACAAATTTATAAAAACCTAAATGGCATACTATATACCCGTTACCCCAGGCTAGTATAACGATATAGATCATTCTTTCAGCTGTGGGATGAGCGTAGAAGATATGGAGACAAGACAATCTACTGTCTAGTTCACCACCAACCTGTTAGGGACCAACGCCTTACGGCGAGGCACCGGAAAAGGTACCCAGCGAGCAGTCTCACCCCCTAACTACCAGTTTTGGCAGTATATCTCCGGCTGGAATTAATCTTCAGGATACCTCCGTCCTTCCGGCTGGTTCCGGATCCGAAGTCGCTTACGCAACCTCTACCTGTTGTATTACAGCGGTAATTCAGTATGAATTTATCGCGGACCTGGGCGTTCTTTGCCCGTAGTGCCACACAGGATCGAGTGGCCCAAGGTCATTTCAAGAGTGGAATGACATCAGGTGAAACATCCACCCCCGCTGCTTAAGAAACAGTGTATTTCCATAATCTCCAGACCCCTTCAGCAATAAGCCAGAATGCACAACCGATTGGCTCCGCTGACCGGTGCGCAAACGGTCCAGTGCCGCCGGGATGTGATACCGCCGGGAGAAACCGGTCCACCAGCTCTGAAGCCTACTCGGGGTAGCCTTCCACTCGAGGAGGCTTCTGAATGGGGGTGAATCGATAGTTGAGCCGACCCGAGAACAAAATGGATCTTGTGGGCCAAGCTTCACGAAATCGTTCACCACCTATTTTTCAGCATTTTCGTCAATTACTTAAATATATTTTTCCTGTGTTTATTCGTTCAAGTTAGGGTACTTTAAATTTTCCCGCCTTCCTCAGCAAGCCTGTATAAATGGTTAGCGTTGCTGACCAAAACAACTATTATTAAATGGCATGCCTTACTGAAACGGTGACGAGGACAATAGCCCATTAATTGAAACCTTCATCCGTTTACTTGAGAGCTTGTTTGATTCTACTTTTTATTGTGAAATACATTCTACTCTTTATTTGCGAAACTTTATTTGCGTAATTTATTATCATACGACAATCTCTTACAACAAACCCTGCAATAAAGAGTTTATATGTATGTGTGCTTGTGACGTGTATGTGTTTGCGTGTAACTGTGTGTTATTGTGTTATTATGTTATTGTGTTATATGTATGTGTGTTATTGTGTTATATGTATGTGTGTGTTATTGTGTTATATGCATGTGTTTACGTGTAACTGTGTGTTATTGTGTTTGTGTGTAACTGTGTGTTATTGCATTCGATCGGCAGAAATTAAATGGCCGTTAATTTTATCTCAACGTAAAATGTAATCCCAGCCAGGAATCGAATCCGAAACCTAACAATATAAGAGCAGGTGACCAAACCTGACTATAACTAACCACCGTAAGCGAGTTTCCTGCAGATCATGTATTTTTATATAACAAAATCAATGCTGTTGCGCTCTTCGAGTCTTTCGCCTGAGCCGCCGTTGCCGACACGAAATACGTTTTTAAATTCGGCAATGAAATGTCGATTGTTATGGTCCTTTGTGGGAATATTTCGCTGCCATGTCCGACAATAAATGTGATTCCGATGTATGTGATCTCGAGTAGAAAATACCGCTATTGTGGAGATATTTTTTCCTCGCCAAGTAAAGCGCTTAATTCGTAGAGAAAAAACGCGGTCGACCGGGCGCGCATAAAAGGGAGCCATAACCGCATGAATATCGACAGAAAGCCTTTCCTCTTTTTTTTTATTTTTAGAGCTATTTTAAATATTCATTGACAATTATTGACCCTAGTATAAATATTATTGATGAAGTGGAAGAACTAAATATACATATAAAGCTGCTAAAAACGGCGTGTTGGGAATGTTCCTTTCATAGATCAATTGTACACTTGAAAATCGACAAATAATAAATAAGAGTATGCAAAGATTTGGACAGGAATTCGCACAAAATTTTGATCGACATTATAAACTCATCCCAAACAATCAATTTATAATTCTAAAATCAAAAAAGCCAAGGAGAATAGTTTTCAATTATATAAATAAACTTTAAAATACGGTAAGACATTTTTGGTAAATTCTAAACGTAGTTGAGAAAAACATATTATGGGTAATTAGGATTGGAATAGGAACGAGTGTTGATAACAAAGGGATACTGTCCTTGAGCATTATTCAGCTGAATCGATGAACGGTTTTTGACTACAGAACGCATCTAATATTTGAATATTGCTTGTTGCATGAGTATCTATTTACTGATTTATTTAATGTTTCTACAAAAAAGGTAGTTACGTTGTCAACGAGGTGAAGACATTATTATTGTAAAAGAACAGATTAAGATCGACACAGCTTAAGTAACAAACGGCACTATGAACATCTAACGAGGCTTCTTAGGCTGGTATCTAGATGGCCAAATATGATGTATAAACATAAAATAATAGTATTTTAATAATACTGCTCGAAAAGAAAAAAAATAAGTAGAAAAGAAGGGAAAAAAATAATAGTATTTAATAACAGGTGACCATCCAGCATTTTATATTACCTTCTTCTTCTTCCTAGACCCTGTCCCATTTACATGGACTCGGCCTTCATTGTCCTTCTCCTCCACTGATCTAAATCTTGTACCGTGTCGGCGTCGAGTTGAAATTCTCCCGGGTCTTTTTGAACCGTCGTCAACCAGGTGGCAAATTGTGTTCAAAGAGCACGTTTCTTCGTTGGCAGGTCTAGGGCACACTTCACCATGTGATCATCTGGGCGTTGCTGGACGTGACCGTACCACCATAAGCGTCTTTCTGTGACTTTATCAATTATCGGAGCGACTTTATAACTTCCCCTTATGTACTCATTTCGGATTTTGTCTAATAGTGCAACACCCGCTGACCAGCGTAGCATGCGCATTTCTGTTGTATGTAGTTTATTAAGATGTTGTTTGTTAGTCGCCCAACATTCTTATCGATACAAGACAGTAGGTCTAATAGCTGTCTTATACATTTTCCCTTTGATCTTAAGGGGCACTTTTCTGTCACACATAACGCCTGTTATTTGTCTCCTCTTCATCCATCCTGTTGTAGATCTATGAGTAACATCGTTGTCAATTTTGTCATTATTGCTTAGTATTGAGCCTAATTATTTAAATTGCGTCACCGTCGGTAAAGGCGTAATTTCTAAAGAGATCTTGATATTATTAGGGTTAGTGATGTCATAAAAAATGCACGACATGTCTTTTGTCTTCTTTCTATCAATCTTAGGGTCATTAGTTTCGAGTGCCTCAATCCAGGGGTTAAAGTTTTGCAGTAGGTCGTCTACGTCGTCCAAGGCCAAAACAACATCATCGGCGTAGATTATGTTCTAAGGCAATGACTTTTGACAGTATTTGTGAGGTGTTCCATGGTGGTTCTAAATAGCTATGGGCTCAGCATGGAGCATTGATGTACCCGATTTCAATCCCAAACACCTCGCCTCTATCTGCAGCATTAAGGGATTAAGTAGTGGCGGATCTGTGTATGTCTTGAATAATGGTAATAATGTATCCAGGTTCCATTTGTTGTATCAATGCTTCCCAGATGATGTCTCCAGGGATATGGTCAAATGCCTTTTCCAAATCTATAAAAACCACATGGAGCTTTGTGTTGTTGAATTTTGCCTTTTCTAACATTATGCAAACTGTTTGAATAACGTCTGGTGTGCCTTTCTCAGCTACGAAGTCACATTGAGTTTGTGTAAGGATTACAAGCTGTTTCAATCTATTGTTTATGACACGTTTCCAAATTTTAAGTGTGTGCTACATTAATTTTATAGCTCTATATTTACTGCAGTGTCTGACATTCCCTTTTTTCTTGTAGAATGGTATCAGGAGCCTATTGCGCCATGATATCCTGAATTTAAACCTATCAATACATGTCTCTTTTTCCAACTTGTCGTCGATGTTGCTAAATATGTTTGGCGCTATAACATATATTTGCCTTTACGCAAAGGCAGTCTTTACTAGGGGAGTAATACTCGATTGGGTAATTACTCAAGTAATGATCAATGCTCAACTATAGATTAGTATGTTATAAGGCCTGCTTATAGCACTAGTCTGCAGCGGTTGGTCGGCGGGTAGACGGCAGCAACGCCGCTTCATTCCCTCGGCCTTTTAATATTCCGAAGCGGGATTTTAACTCTGATCCCCTTTTGTTAATTTCCATTCCGCTCTTTTTCAACATTGCGTTACTAATGACTTGCGACGGCGGCCTGAGAAATGAGGCCGGATTTATCTGAGCGACCGGCTAATATTACGAATTGCGGGCGGCCGGCGCGGCCGGGGATGGACCGAGGGTGGTGGGGATCTCCAGGCTTTGCTTTCCACTCTCCCAGGATCCCTTCTACTTAATTTACGGACGTGGTCAAGTGTGTCCTCCACTTAACGTGTTTGCCGTCCTCTTTCTCTCCGCCCTCGCTCTTCTAATTTAGATGAGATCATTATTTCAAGCTTCCACTGTAATTGAGTATAGGATATACACCGATTCAAATACATGTTATGGTCCGTCTATATAGCGTGGTTTCTACCTTTGGGCATTTCTTTTAATCATGTGTTAAGTTCATATATATAT